>JAPDFK010000349.1:0-48507 GCA_027569635.1 Lasiosphaeriaceae sp. G1095 | reverse complement strand
GGGGCCCCCCCACCCCCCCACAAACAACCGCCCCCCCCACCACCCCCACCCCCCCCAACCCCCACAAACACTGGCAGTGTTTTACTTCCGCGTTTATTTTCTCCTAGTTTCATACCCCCCACGTCGCTTGGTGGTTTTTTGCCCCCCCCCCCCCACCCCAACCCAACCCAACCCCACCCCCCCCCCCCCCCCCCCCCCCGGCTACAAGGCTACAATGGAGTACGTAGAGAAGAGAGTGGCCCAAGAGGCGGCCAAGGGCATCGAAGCTAGCAAGTGAGGCAGCTTTCGCCAATCTTGTCCACACAGGCAGTGAACTGACTTTGTTTTCCCCCCAGCGCCCTCCTCACACCGCTGAACCTGCTGCTGCTCGGCCTGTTCCTGTACACGGCGTACGCCTTCCTGAAGCCCCAGCCGCCTGCCGCCCTACCCAAGGACGAGCCTGCCATCGTGTTCACTACCTTCACCCCCAGGACGCTACTGCCGTTCAATGGCGAGGACAACAGGCCCGTATACTTGGCCGTCCGCGGGCGCGTCTTCGACGTGACCCGTGGCCGCAACTTCTACGGGCCCGGCGGGCCGTACGAGAACTTTGCTGGCCGCGACGCCTCGCGCGGCCTGGCCTGCGGCAGCTTCGACGAGTCCATGCTGACCAAGGACCTCGACGGCCCCCTCGACACCCTGAGCGACCTCGGAAAGGACGAGCTTGAGGCTCTGCAGGGCTGGGAGGAGAGGTTCAACGAGAAGTATCTCGTCGTTGGCAAGCTCGTGCCTGTTGGCGAGGAGGCCAAGGCCTGATTCAGTTTACTCAAACGGGCGGAGAGCAGCTCTATGGGAAGTTCTGCCCTCGGCAATATAGTGCCATGCCAGAATATGACCAAGTCATCTGGTTGGCCAAGGCAAATCACTCTTGCTCAGCGTGCTTCCCACGCCCTCTCTTCTGCTGGAGGACTACTTGCACACTCAGGACTGCTCAAATTGTTGCTTCCAAGATTACGAGGAGGAAAAGTTCACATGGCAATATGGCGTTTCTTCTGACGGATAATGTTTATGAATAGAACACGGGATAACAGTTGGATGTTTCGATATAGATCAGCAGCGCCCAATGATTTTTGTACATCTCCCAAATGTTTTCCTCAACAACTTGTTTTCGGCCTTCAAGATGACCCCTTGATCATCCCCAAAGTCATTTGCTGCCCCTCGGGGATTAGAAACGGTCTTTCCACTGGTATCAATCCCAGCTGCACCAGCTCGTCGTCCTCAACATCCGGCCTCTCGTCCAGCACCTTCTTCAGGTCCCTCGCCGCCTGCGTCACGTCCTCGATGCTGACGATCATGTTCTCAACCCAGTGCTCGCTCAGCGCCGCGGGGATCCCGATCTGGATGCTCCGGTAATCGAGTCTGTCGAGCCGCACAGTTCGTTCTGGGTCCCACTGCACCCTGACCCCTGCCCCCTTATTTCGGTTCTCGTCCTCTTTCTCCTTTGGCTCCCCAGTCGTCTGCTGCTCCTCCTCGCTGCCGTGCTTCTTAGTGTTGTGGCTACTATGCGAAAGCACGCCCTTTTCGAGAATGGCAATGAAATCAGCATGCTTCATCCGTAGTGCCAGAATCCGCGCCTGTCGGGCGTCCTTGTACGAGTACCCCGCCCGGTACAGCATCCACGCCCAGCTGGGCTTGACCCACGTCATGCGCGTCGTGCGAAACGCCGGAGAGGCATTGAGCTTCTGGGCCGAGACGGCCGCCGAGGCGATGGCGCTGCTGTAGGCTTGGTAGACGGTGATGGTCTCGTCGTCGTAGAGGGCGCGGATCTCCCGGTATGGCGGGGCTGTTGGTTGTGCCATGGTGTTTATTTGTTGATGAGGTTAGATTTGGGAGAGTTATGAGATGTGAGAATGTCTTGATTTCTTCGGTAGTTGGAAAATGTTCGAACACTTATTATATTAAGTTAATATGCGAAGAATACATGTTTACTCGGATTCCCGCAACTATATAAACACGGGTGTTCGCCGGTTGACTCGTGACCGGTAGTTTTGCACTGGGCTGAGCTGGTGCGGCGTCGGCGAATTCCCCGACGGCTGAGATGATGATGAGGAGAATTGGTATAAAGAAAAAGAAAAAGAAAAATAAAGAAGGAAAAGTTCAACTAAATTTGCACGAGTTTAGAGCCCCAGACTTGTTCATATCAAGATAGCTGGTGAGATTACCGTTCGCATCATCTTCCCTGTTGTTATGAGTTGACTGACAAAGTCTTGGCGAAAAACATTGTACATACTAGGACGCGAGTGCGTAATAAGACTCCATTGCTAGCATTAGGCACGCCAAGTATCCGTATACCGATATCATCAATCCCTATATGGCAATATTATATAAATTAGTTTTTGGTTTCAAGACACGCAATCAATTCAATTGCTAGCTATATTCGGGAAAAGGGGCAAAGAAAGGAGATGGCTACGAGCCACAGCTGAGCCACACAGATCATCTGCACCGCCACAGGTTCTCAGCACCCAAGCACCCAAGCTTGCTTCTCCACTGTCCAATCAATCCCGTCACGACAAGACAAACACAACACAAACAACACAACACAAGGCACACCAAAGGACCCTTCATGCACAGGGAAAATAAGTTCGGGCGCTAAGATCCAGCTGTCTCACAATCAAGCGAGGTACGCCATGCTGTGTAAACGGTCTTGAGAGCTTGCTTCCCCTGGAGGGACGACTGGCAGCTGGGACAGCAACATGAAGGAAGATGAGGTCATCGACAAGGCCACAGCCAATGAAGACGCGGTTCTGCTGTCGGTTCCTGAGGGGCTTGCCAGACGGCCCGGCCAAGGCACCACCCCCACCACCACCACACCAAAGTTTGGGTGATAGTCCCGGCACTTTGGGCAACGTCTTCCAAGTTTTTTTTTGTTTTCCTTTTTTTGCCCAGCTCAGTCCCGGACGGAAAATGCCCCGAACCGAGAGCCGTCAGACTCACATCAAGGCAGGCTTGGCCTGGGATCGAGATGCTCCCCCCTTTTGGCTGCCATCTATGCCCTGCCCTGTATTTGCGAGACGCTTCATACCCTGGACTCGGCCGACATGTCATGGTTCCCCGCCTTCCCTGCTCGGCCATTATGATGATGTCGTTGTCGTCTTCTTCTTCTTCTTCAGGCAGTGCTGCCCGCCCCGCGCCCGCTTCCCATACCCACAACTGGCACTGTCCGTCCCAACGGTGGCCGAGCCCTGACGCTTATGACAGCCAAAATATCCTTGGGGCCAGGGGAGGATGTGTTCCCCGCCAGATGTTTGGCTCGATTTCTTGATTCATGGCCATGTCCCTTCAAAATAAGAATCCCTTGCTCCCATGGACATGGGTAGCTCTCGAGCTGAATGCTACAATAATACATTCTTCACCTTGCTCACTTCTTTACTCATACGCACAGCACGACTCACATCCATGCCTTGTATGCTATCACCGGTGCCGTGACCTCATTTGCTTGTTTTGGTGGCTGAATGTGCCTCCCACCCACCATCTGCACGGTGGCGATAGCACCATAGCATCCGGACACCCTGCTGCTCCAGTGATCGTCATTGCCATCATGGCTTTTGCCAAGCTGTCAAAATGCCCTTCAGACCCCGAAGATGCACCCAGCCCTCCCACTCGACCCAGATTTCACCACCAATACACCAATGATCGAATTCGTGAAGGCTCAGGCAGGCCTCCCTCGTTCTCCATGGTTGGCAAAATCAGAAAAGATCGCAAGTCGGTTTTTAAGGAGCTGGGGCTAGATACAGACGAGCAAGTTGAGTTGTACGTGACGGAGAAGGAGTTTGGCGAGTTGACGGGACTGCCATCGCCGAGCACCACCCCGCGCAACTCGGAACAGGACCGCGACAACGAGAGAGACGACGAGAAAACCGACTCTCAGAACGATCATACGAAAAGTGCGCCTACCTCCCCTCGGTCGCCTAAGTCCCCGTCCTCAAAGCCGTTGACATGGTTCACGAAGTTGGCTCCAGGCTGCCGGCCCAGCGTCAGATCGGGATCGAGTGCGCCGCCTCCTGGCATGTCCAGCTTTTCGAGAATATCCACCACCGCACTTCTCATCGCAGTTGTGATCCCGGCGTTTAGTTACTACAATGGCGGCGACAAGGTTTCGCTCAACGGTGTCGACGCCGGGGTGATCGGGTACCATCCGAAAGGGGTAGGACCAGTTCTTGAGCCCAGGGGAGATAGCCGAACCCAGACCTGTAAAAGATGGGCAATGTCAAGTAAGTTCTTGGGCATTCTTCGATAGAAGAAAATGAAAAACCGTGATACTGACTATCACAAAGCTGCACAGCTAAATGGGACACTGTACATATATGGTGGTCAGGCAAAAACAAGTCAGGACCATACGACCGAGACTTGGAGTAAGCCTCCCCATCACCCTGCCAAATTGGCCAACAACTTACTGGGCCATTTACAACAGACAACGACTTTCTCACTATTGATCTCACAAAATCCTGGGATATTAGTTCGCCGTCACTAAACGGCCTCCCCCAGCCTTTAGGACCGCCAGCTGTCCAACTAGGATATCTCTGGAACGACTACAATAACCTCTATCTCTACGGCGGAGCGTTTTCCGACAACCCTTTTATTGAGCCCGCACCTGTTTCCACGTGGAAATACTCCATCGCCAGCAAATCCTGGACTGAATATCAGTCCCTCAAGATCTCGGCTGGCAATAACTCAGACGGCGGGAACATCTGGGTCCAAAGAGCTGCCGAAGGCGCCGGACTATCCGTTCCTGAATTAGGCCTGAGTTGGTATTTTGGTGGTCATTTGGACGAGCACACGACGCCCGGGTGGTCCAACCAAATCGCCCGTGTCTATCTCAAGAGTCTCCTCGAGTTCACACATCCAGGATACACCAACAACGGCGTCACCTCACTGGCTGGTGGAAAAGGAGCTGGCGAGGGAGGCGTGTACAGAAATATTACCGAAGGCGGTTTGCAGACCAACTCTGGTTTCTCGGAGCGAGCCGATGGTGTGCTGGTCTTTGTACCAGGATGGGGTGATATGGGTGTTCTCATCGGTCTCGCTGGCGGCTCAGCGAACGAGTTCGTCAACGACCTCTCGACGCTCGACGTTTACGACATTGCGAGCTCGCAGTGGTATCACCAAAAGACCAGCGGGACGCCGCCTCCAGTCCGTGTAAATCCGTGTGCCGTCATTGCCTCGGCCCCGGATGCATCCAGCTTCGAGATTTACTTGTACGGAGGTCAAAACTTGCAGCCATATGTAAGTCCATGTCTTGTAACTTGGTCCCAGCACGGCATATTTAACAAATGTATTTTGTATACAGAAAGAGCAAATCCAGTATTCCGACATGTATATCCTGTCCATCCCGTCGTTTACTTGGATTCAAGTGGACCAGTCAACGAGCAACAGCAACAACAAGCCTCGGGGCAGGGCCGGACATACCTGCAACCTCCGTGACGGGCAAATCATCGTCATAGGCGGCTACACAGGCGAGAACACACCCTGCGAGTCCCCCGGCATCTGGGTATTTAACGCAACCTCATTAACCTGGGAGTCCAAGTTCACCGCGCTCGCCCACGCGGCAGACCTGAGCCCTGATAACTCGGTCCTCGCCGGCTCCTTCGGCTACAGCGTGCCCGACGCTGTAGCGAGCGTCATCGGTGGCGATGGCGAGGGGCACGCAACGGCAACCACGCCCGCTGCCGGCCCAGCCACCGGCGGCCCCTTTGCCACGGGCAAGTCACCCGTATTCACCGTCACCAACTCCGGGAGCACCGCGACCATCACGCAATGGGGGCCTGGTGCAACCACGACTAACACTGTCGGAGGAGGAGGAGGAGGAGGAGGAGGCGGCGGCGGCCCAACAGGTCCCGGGTCTTCATCTTCATCTTCTTCATCCGACGACCGCCGCCCCGCCCTCATCGCAGCGGGCATCATCGCCGGCCTCGCCGGCCTCGCAGCCGCCTACCTCGGCTACTGCGCGTGGCTGTACCGACGCCAAGTGCGCGCGTACAAGACGCACTGGGCCGTTGCGAACCGATACAGCGGGCCGGCTGGAGCGTCGACGGGTGGACTCGGCGGCGGACTGGCCGCTTTTTTTGGCGGTGGCCGCAAGGGCAGTAAGAAGAGCACAAACACCAACAACAATACTGGTACTGGTGGCGGCATCGGCGGCGTCGTGGCTGCTGCTACGGCAGACGGAAACGAAAAGGACTACTACTACCAACAATACCAACACTCGGAGGAGCCCATGCGCGGACGGACATCGCACCGGCGCGACATATCGAGTGCGAGCACAACCGACTCGGTCGGGTTCTGGGGCAACAGCAGCAGCACCGGCGGCGGTATTGGGGGGTTACCTCCGCCTACGGAACCAAAAACGATGTGGGACGACGAACCCACTCCGGAGAGCAGGATCAGCGGGCACAGCGGCTCCGCGATATCACGGTACCACTACCAAACGCGCACGTCGCTCGACCCCCCGATGCGGCCTGCGGCGTGGTGGGTCGGCGGCGGCAGTGGCGGCAGTGGCGGCGGTGAAAGCAGTGGTAGTGGAACAGGTACCGGAACCAGCGGTATTGGTGGTGGTGGTGGTGCAAGTGGATGGAGTGGAAGCGGTGCGACGCCAGGAACTCATGGCAGCAGCGGAGCGACACCAGGGAGTGCTCCTGCAGGAGCAGCAAATGAAAGTCGGCCGAGAAGAAGTGCCAGCGGCTGTGGCGAGAGCACGACCTCGACGGACCGGCTGCTGGAAGGCCAAGAGCCAAGTTTCTTTAGTGTGGTCATGGGTCCGAGACGGGCGCTGCGGGTGGTCAATGGCTTGGAGGGAGACCATGAGGCGATATCGGGAGGAGGGGGTCTGGCTGGGAACTAAAAGTAAAAAAAAAATCTAAAAAAAAAAAGGGGGGGGGGGGGTAGGAAATGACCTGGAGAATGAATGAATGATTGTGTTTTGTGCTTGGACGTGTACAAATTTGGTTCCCGATACCCTTTGTTTTCTTTAATCTCTCTCTCTCTGTCCACGGGTATTGGAATTACTACCTCCGAAGGAGGGATAATAAGTAAGTAGCAGGCGCCAGTTGATGCATATATCTGAGGATTGTTGTTATAACCAAGTAATCTTGTCTTGTATGTGCTTTTATGTACAAGTATATACTCTCAACGTGCAACTTTTTTACCAAACTTGTCTGCCCGTGTGATCTGCCCGCTAGGGAAGTTCGCAGATGGTAATCAGGAATATGATAGGCTTCGCTAACAGAAAAATCTATGATATTTTCCCACTCCCACCATGTTTCTATTCGCCTTTTCTGCATTCTTCCCGAACAGAATTTCGTCCTCCGCTCTTTCTCGTCCGCGGCGTGAGGGCTACTGAAGCTTTAAACTTCCCATCACTCCATCTGCCCATCACAGAGAAATAAAATGTAAAAAACCATACACTTATGTATTTTTGTTTTCTTTTTTTGTAGGGAGAGCTTGGCCCATGGGCGGGGATGAGTTCCTCGACTGTGCGGCCCAGTCACGGTATCTCGGCAGTGGAGTGGGTTGTGGTGATTGGTGATTTTGCGAGCATGGCCTCTAGATACTACACCTTCAACTGCGGCGACGAGAAGCCGGCTTCTCCATAATCCGGCATAATATGCTTCCGGACAATTTGTAGAACCTTTTCTGCTTCCCCACTATCGCCTACTCGGGTCAGATGCTTGACTGTATCCAGGCCCAGCGACGTGAGCTGCTTCACGACATCCGCCGGGCGCCACTGCTGCTGGCTGTCGTTTTGCAAGCTGGTGGCATGTGGAACTCTGACCTCCCAAGTCTTAGCGTCTGTGAGTACTTTGATCGCGCCGGTCGGGTCTGGCGTAGTGGGATGGAGGAGTTCGAGATGCTCCTTTAACGGCAGCGACAACCGTGGCCAGGCAACTTCTTGCATGGCGGAGAAAGCCTCGAAGTTTTCCGGCGTTGGATCCGTGTACCTCCATGAGACCACTGTCGCCTTCCACGCGAGGCTGCGCCAGGCCTTACTTAGCCGAGTTAAAGGCATTGAATGTTGCTTGAGCAAGTCCTGTGCCTCGAGAAGCAAAGACATGGCGTCGTCGAGTTCACTGCAGACGGCCTTGGCCGACACGAGTGCTTCGAGAAGGCACATAGTAGCCTCGGAGTTGTGGGTTAACCCGAGCTGTCCATCATCTCTCCCCACAACTCGCTGCAGCCAAGTCCAAACAAGCGGCTCGAGACCCTCGGCGACCATGAAAAGCACAAGACGCGAGGTAAAGGCCGGGTGATTGAGAAACTTCAAGGCGTCCTCCCGACCCGACGCTCGTAGCCATTGAACCACCAGGAGACCGGCTCCCGTGGCTTCCATGCCCTTTTTGCGCATTTGAACTGTTGACAGGGCAATTTGGCGGGACATGGCCACGAGAAAGCCGAAGGCGCGCTTTGGGGTCATGAGTCCCTTCGAAACGGCGTGCTGAAAGACATCTCTGGGGTCCTCTCTCGTGAGCAGTGATGCCGGTTCGCCCCGCTTGCTGCTGCAGCCGAACAGAGGATTATCGAGGATGGCGCGTAAATGACTTTCTGTCGGGAGGCTGGGGGAGTTGTGTCTAGCGTCCTTGTTGAACCACTTATTCGAAGGTGGTGAGGGGAGATAGGCGGGCGACGGGCTGGACAGGGGATTTATAGGTATTTTCAGGTCGACGCCGTGCTCTTTGTCAAGCTGTGCGCGGAAGGAGGTGGTGAGGGCGTTGAGCAAACGCTGGGAGTCGCGCTTGGTCAAGGGCAAGGGCTGGTGGATGGGCGGGAAAATGCTCTTGATAGAGCCGAGAACTTTGGTTTCGAACATGTTGTCGACTCAGCTTGACGCGCGGCAGGACCAATGGGTCAATTGGTCAATCGAGTCCGCCGAGCACTGAGCGTCTGCGATTCTGTATGGATTCGGTGCGTGGTGACGACGGTGACGGTGACGATGGTGGTCGAGTGGGGGATGATGGCATGATGTGAGCTTAGCTGCGCTGCTGTCAGATGCGGGAAGGCGTCTGTTGCCCGCTGCTAGATGCTTATCTTATCAGCATAACCAAATATACGCACACACCTGTAACTCTAATAATAAACGAAGTGGAACTTCCAGGCTGCCACGTGACCACATTCATACTGTTACGAATCACGATATTCTGTATTTCACCTTTCCAACCAAACTGACAGATATACACAACACAGTGTCATTTCCACTACTCAAGGTAAGTATCATCCGATCAAGTGGTACGGGTCAAAATAATGTGACAATTCTTTGTTGACGCCGTCTCTGGGACTGTCTTTGTGTAAAAAAGCAGGAGCTAGACAGACCTCAACCAAAGACGGAAACCAAGGCCATTTTGGTACGGTATCGAAGTTTAGCTCTGTATTTCACCCGTCTTCCTGCCCCGGGTTCGGATGCGAAACAGAGCTGGGCATGAATCGATCAGCCTTTGCCCTCAGAGGTAACCAGGCCTTGCCAGGCCTGCCAGGTTTGCGACTGTGAACCAAAGAATAATAATGAAGTTGGTGGCGATCCGAAACATCCGACAAGGACAGCATTCTGCATTATCAACGGACCAGTCTTGCCAGTGTCACTTGATCAAGGCTCTTTGGTGATGCGATTGTGAGCAACGTAGGTGGTCATGTGACCGTTTTACTCAGCGTGCAGAAGTTCTGAGAGGTTGACAGGGTCACGGGCTGCCAAGCGTCCACCGGAGCGGTGCCTGGCGAAGCCCTGACGTCGCTTTGTTCTAGCGTCCTCTTTTCGGATTGGGCACGCAGGCGAATTCAGACCAGCCAACCACAGCCTGCAGGCGCGAGGTCGGCTTCGCCTCCTCTCCCTGCCGTGTCGCACTCTGGGCTGACCTCCCGCGTCAGGTGTCTCCAGATCCAGAGTCCAAGAGGCAAAAAAGTGCAACCCCCTGATTCCATCCGTACCAATGACCAATTGTAACGCCCAACAAAGATGCAAACATCAATCCGATCGTCAAGACAGGGCGAGTAGGTAGTGTGCAGTGACCAGTGAGCAGCTTGTGGACGATGATTTTAAGCGACATTCGTGTGAGACGCAAGCTGCCTTTCGCATCAGAGCTGTCCGTCACCCGCATCCAAACCTGCTGCAAGGCGTTACTGAGTGCCCGGTGTGCACTGTGTGTGTGAGGTGCACGCTGCGCAGCCTTCACAGCTGGGACAAAGAAGATGCGGATAGAACGCCCTGCATGGCAACACGCGGCGGCAGCCCTTTGCCCAGTTGCCCAGCACCACCAGCAGCCGCCCGAGATCCAGCAACCTGACAACCTGAATCCCAAGTCTGCGTAGAGCGGGCTGGCGATGGAAAAGTGCTTGTCGTAGTTTGTAACTTTGCGTCCAATTCGGGTCAGGATGTGCACACGAACTAGAATCAGGCGAAATCTGCCCCATAAAACAAAAGTCAGGCGAATCAAGGCTGACGGGCGAGGTGTGTCGCGCCCCGTGTCACACCCGCTCACCCCCTTCTGGGTCTAGTCTAGGTTCTGGGTTCTGGGTTCTGGGTTCTGGGGGAGCTCAGGTTGGTGGTTCTGGCTGCGACTGGTGGGCGGTGGGTGCGCAGGGTGCGGGTGCAGTTTGCAGGTGGTGGCCTCTGCTCTCTTTTTTTCGGGCGGGCCAATTCTGGATTGTCAAAAACCGAGCCTCTTTTTCTTTGCCTCGCTCCTTCCCACACCCTCACCACCACACACCACTCTACCATCCCAATCCACAACTGCCTCGATCCATCTCTCGGGTCGCACCACGATTCGTCGTCCTCCGCGGCATCCCATCCTCTTTCGCCTCTTGTGATTTGCCTCGTTTTCCCGCTCGGCCAGTGTTTCCAGAAGTCATCGTTTTGCTGGTTGCCCGCCGACGCGACGACTCATCGCCAACTCCAAATTCTTTTGATCCATCCAGACCTCACATCTCAGCAATGTCTGAGGTGCTTTCCAGACCAGCTGCCTCGCGCGGAAGAGGCAATGCTCGCGGCGGCCGTGGCGGCGGATTCTCGACCAGAGGAGGCTCTCGCACCGTTAGCCGGACCACACCTACTAATGACGAGTCGAAGCACGAAGCAGATTCCGCGATGCCCACCCTAGAGGACGAGGGCGAGGTGGGCCAGCTTAACAAGCAGTACGGCAGCAAAGTCGCTGGCATCAAGGAGATGTTCCCGGACTGGTCCGAGGTGGATATTCTCTTTGCCCTGCGGGAGACGGACGGCGACCAAAACCTGGCCGCCGCTCGTATGGCTGACGGTAAGCCCATCCTATTCCATTTTCTCCTTTCCTCTCCCTCTACCGGCCGGACCGACTGTCCGCTATCATGCTTCCTTTTCCAAGCGCTACCAGGATGGCGCATGCGCATCGCACCGCGCTGCACCGCACCGCACCACCATTACCAGACACGCCCACATGAGACAACGCCCCATGTCAGCTAGCTAACTGTTCTGCTATCAATAGGCACCATCACACAATGGGGTGAAGTGAGCACCAAGGCGAAAAAGGAACGCGCCAAGCCCAAGAGCAAGAATGACACCTTCACGACCACCACCGCCGATTCCGCAGCCCCCCGAACTACCCGAGGCGGACGTGTTGGCGCAGAGGGCGGCCGTGGTCGTGGCAGAGCTACCGAGCGCGGCGGTCGTGGCGGCGGCCGTGGCAAGTTTGCAACAACCAATGGTACCAGAAGCAATGATGTTGCTCAGGTGTCTGTTCCGACCGAGGAGTCTCCTGAATGGGATACCCCCAAGCCGGCAGAGGAGACGACGCCGACGCCGGCGTGGGGAGACGCTACTTCGAGCTGGGAATCTGCCCCCGTAGCAGAACCCGCTCCGGTGGCCACCACACCTGCTGCCGCCCCAGTCATTGCCCCCAAGGCTGTTGTCCCCGATGGTCCGAAGACATGGGCCAGTATGTTGAGGCAGGTAACTGCCCCCAAGGTAGTTGCGAAGCCGAAAGAGGCGCCCGTTGCGAAGCCAGCAGAGCCGGTCGCTGAGACTCCTGTTCCCACTGAGCCGGTGGAAGTTGAAGCCGAATCCCCCGTTGCCATCGAGGAGCCCGCGCCAGAGCCGGTCAAGACGCCAACTCCCACTCCCCCCGTCGAACTACCCGCGGTTGTCATCCCCGAAATTGCCCTTCCCCCCTCCAAGGACCAACTGACCGAGATGAATCTTGAACAAATCGTCGACGTATCCCACCCCCCTGAGACCGAGACCGCCGCGAGCGAAGCGGCTGACTCATGGGACCCGCGAGGCCCGACTCCCAGCGCCACCGCGACACCTTCGTCAGCTTCCCAGCAACAGCACCAGGCACCTCGGGCTGCCCCCAGCGGGTTCGCCGCGACTGCCACCAAGGCAACGACGGAGCGCGCTGCGGCCCGCACCCCTAGCTACACCCGGCGGGTCCTTGATCAGCTGGAGCCTGTGCGTATGCCAGGGAACCGTGACCAGGTCGATCGTGCCGCTGTTCAGTTCGGTGCTTTCAGCTTGAACGGCCCCATCGACGAGGACATTGATGGCGACCGCGAGGAGCCTGAGACTCGCCCCCAACCCCCAGAGGACTCCCCTGTTGCCCATCCCCGGACTTCCTTGCCTCCTGTTCAGCCCGCTCCGGTCCCGGAGGCGTTCCCCCAGAAGCCTACTTCTTCGCTTCCCCCTACAGGTCCTCCCGGTATGAGCTATCTTCCACCCATTTTCCGTCGAGCCCCTTTGACTAACGCGCCTCCAGCCACTGCTCCCCAATCCGCTCAAATAAACCCAGCTGCCGCCTCACAGGGTTGGTTTCACTCCGCACCCCCGGGCCTATCGTTCACAGCTGATCAACTGACCTTCCCAACAGCAGCAGCCCCCCAGCCGTCTGTTGCGCAGAATGCCCAGCCATACGGTCGGTTCGGACAACCCACTCCCCAGGAGCCTGGCTCCTTCCCCACCTCCAAGTCGTCTTTCGAGTCATTCAGTCATCACCAGGCGGGCGCGGCTGCCGCGCAGAACCAGTACGAGGCTGCCTTCCCAAGCCAGGGACAGTCGGTGCAGCCGCAATCCCAGCAGCAACCTGGCGGTGCCTTCAGCTCGGCCCCCAGCGACTACTCCTCTTACTACACGGCCGACGCTCAAAGCCGAAATGCCGCGTACAACAACTACTATAATCAGCAGAATTTCGGCCAGCAGCAAGGCACACAGGGTCAACAAGAGGGCTTGCCGTCCCAGCCCCAGCGATCCTTCAGTGGATACACGGCGCCCCAGAGCGACAACTTGAGCCAGTATCCCCAGAGCGGCGCTCAGCACACGTCCCGCTTCGGCTCTGCTTCAGGCGCCGATGGGCAGATCAGCGGCACCCCGACCCCGGCTCAGACTGCGGCTCAGGGCCAAACTGCCCCCGCCGCTGCCCAGGGTCAGTCGCATGGCCAGCAACAGCCCCACGAGTACCCTTACAACTCGCACCCCTACTATAACAACCCGTACTATTCGGCGTACATGAACTACCAGGGCGGGTACAACCAGCAGCAGGCGTATGGCGCACCTTATGGTAAGGGCGTTGGTTATCAGCCCAGCCAGTATGGCATGACGCCCCAGGGCCCTCACGGCTATGCATCCTCCCCTGCCGGAGGTTTCGCGCAGTCTACCCTACATAGAGATACCGGTGTCGGTGCCGGCCTGGCCGAATACGGCCGCGCTGGATCGGGCCAGTCCAGCCAGCAGCAGGCCCTCGGCGGCAGCGGATTTGGCGGCATGCACGATACCTTCGGACGCGGGGCCTCTGCGTATCAGCAGACTGGACAGTCGTTCGCGCCGGGCTCCCAGCCTGGAAGTGGACCATCCGCCGCGGATGACCTGAAGCCTTTCGGGGATGCCAAGGTTGCCGGCGGACCGAGCCCCTCGCTCGGTGCTGCCGCCCGTCCCGGGTCGGCCGCTAACAATGGACCATCGCAGGCTGGCTTGCCGCCACCGCAGTCTAACCAGCAGAGCGGGCTCGGAGGAGCATATGGTGGCTACCCGAGCCAGCTGCAGGGACATGGTCTTCACGGCAACCAGACGGGCGCTGCCGGCTATGGGGTGAGTGCCAGCGGGGCACAGGGGCACCAGAATAGCTATGGCGCCTACGGAGGTCAGCAGAGCTTCGGTGGAAGCTACTATGGAAACCAACCTCCCCGAGGCTGGGGAACCAACTATGGACATTAGGATGCGGGGATGCTATCGGTTCATGAATCGGGTTCCTAGGAACACTGGAGTGGGAGAAACATTGTCGAGTTGAGTCGTTTGCTGAATTAACGGTGGCTCATCTCTTTCTTCTCTCTCCATGCTTTATTTGTGTACGATTTTTTCCCCGATTCACGGCGTCAGTCGTTGGGATGTTTGTGTTATAGTTTCCTCTCGACTTTCGTCGTTGCCCGAGCATGGAAAAAAGAGGCAGGATTGCTCAATCAATTCATCAAACTTCCGTGGGTGGCCAACATGGGGCGCACGGCAAATGGCAAAATGGAAAGAACCATAACTGTTTTTTTTTTTTGCACCAACTTCTTTTTTTCCTCTTCCACTTCGATGAAGATGCCGATGGTCTTTTGCCTTGTCTTTTTACTTTTTCTCTTTCTACAATCGTTCATTCATTCCCAAACAATCCTTCGATTAATTGCGTGGGGGAACGGGGTGAGGGAGGGGTCTACAAAAGGGAAAGTTTGCCTTTGGGAATTCTCATAATCAAAAAAAGTTGGTTGGGGCTGGACTGGGTTGGTTGGTAGGTTGGCGGCGCCATGCAATCAGTTAAGGTAGTTTGGTTGAGGGGAAATTATTGATAAATTGAGATCGACTTTCTCTCTCCCTTCTATTGGACTAGTGGTTATGATGGTGATGGTGGTGGGAGTGATTCACGGTGTATAATTATTTACCTGTCCATTGGTTATGATCATTGAAAGAGGGCCATTATATCTGGAGTGGTATTGTTAGCTGCCCAACCTACCCGGGTATTCATCAAAGGATATTGCATAGTTAACTTTGTCTTTGCCGCACCATTGGCTTGTCAGAGTTGCAAGTTGACGTGAAGTGCTATATATATAAGTCTGATATAATCTGTTAGGCCGCCACTCACTCAGAATCTGAAATCCGAAGACTCTCTAAGACATTGCTTAACAACGTAGTGAGTGTACCGCACTTTATCTAGGCACACTATAGTATTTACACTATATATATATATATATATATATATCGTGATGTCGCCCTCACCACTGGCACCTTGTATTATACCAACAACCGTCGGAACTTGAAAAATGGAAGTCTCTCAGTCAAAACTCTTCAACAATAAAGTTTTTTTTAGCTTTCTTTCATTAGGGGTATTTATAATTACCTGGTAACTTTTCAGGCTTTTGTCAGAAATATGTACCCGAATAATCCAGCAGGTTATGAGGCAGCACTCAAAGTTCTTATTCTACATTGTTGAGCCCCCTCAACTTAACCAGCTATGTACTTAAACCAGCCCATTCGGCTTTCTAAGATGTGTTTCTCAACCTAGCTTATTTGATATATTCTCATCCAACTGAGTTGGCACGATCGGACTTTTACATAGATTCAAAAAAAGAAAATTTTGTCCAAGCTTAAATCCAAGTGATGTAAATGGGGAAACGGGATCAGGTGTTCGTGTTATGCATCTCAAGTCAGCACTCAGCTTCAACTCCAAGTATGACATCGTCAAGACAGTAACGGTAAAAACATAATTTTCGTCTCTTCCCGTTTATATACCATTCCCCACGACACCCAGCCCAAGATACAAAAAAGAACCCGAAGTGCCTCTTTGTAGTGCATACCATCATTATTCGATCATTAAGGGCGGATAATTCTATCCCAGCGCCCTAAACAATCTCTATAACCCAGACCATGCCATACGCTTTACAAGTTGGAGTACTTCTTGAACGCGCCCAGAAGACCACCGGTAGAGGCATCATGCCCAGACCCGGCACCTGGCTCGTCGATCTCCTTGAGGATCTTCTTGGCTAGGACCTTGCCGAGCTCGACACCCCACTGGTCAAAGCTGTTGATGTCCCAGATAGCGCCCTCTGTGAAGGTGACGTGCTCGTAGTAGACGATGAGGGCGCCCAGCTCGGCAGGCCCGATGTGGCCGCCAACGAGGATGCTGGTGGTGGGGCGGTTGCCGAGGAAGACCTTGTGGGGGACAAGGTTCTCGGGCACGCCGCCCTCGGCGCGGACCTCTTCGGCCGTCTTGCCGACCATGAGCGCCTCGGCTTGCGCCAAGTAGTTGGAAGCCAGCATCTTCTGGTGCAGGTTGTCCGATACGGGGTTGTGCGACTTGGCGGCCAGGATGAAGTCGGTCGGGATCAGCTTTGTGCCCTGATGCACAAGCTGGAAGAACGAGTGCTGAGCATTTGTGCACGGCTCTCCGAACACAATCGGCCCCGTCGTGTACTTCGCCGGGGATCCGTCTGATGTGACTGTCTTGCCGTTGGATTCCATTGACAGTTGCTGCAAGTAGGCGGGGAACCGGTGCAAGTACTGGTCGAAGGGCGCCACCAAGTGTGTCTGGGCGTTGAAGAAGTTGGAGTACCAGACGCTGAGCAGGCCGCCAAGCACGGGGATGTTCTCCTTGAGTGGCGCGGTGCGGAAGTGGTTGTCCATGGCGTGCGCGCCGGCCAGGAACTTGTGGAAGTTCTCGTAGCCAACGTACAGCGCGACGCTGAGACCGATGGCGCTCCAGACCGAGTAGCGGCCGCCGACCCAGCTCTCGAAGCCGAACATGTTCTTGGCGTCGATGCCGAACTTGGTCACCTCGGCCTCGTTGGTGGACAGAGCGACAAAGTGCTTGGCAATATCCCCCTTTCCGCCCGTCTTCTCCAAGAACCACGTCTTGGCCGTGTTCGCGTTGGTCGTAGTCTCAGCGGTCGTGAAGGTCTTGGAGGCGATGAGGAACAGAGTCGTCTCGGGGTCGGAGGTGGAAAGGGCCTCGGCGATGTGGGTGCCGTCGACGTTGGACACAAAGTGCAGTGTTGTGTCCTTTGCGCCATAGTGCTTGAGCGCCTCGGTGACCATGACAGGGCCGCTGGTCATTGGGACAAGAGAGTTAGAGCGAGCAGACCAACAGATGCGGTGCCGGGATGGGCAACTCACAGATCAGACCCTCCAATGCCGACGTTGATGATAGTTGTGAGCTTCTTGCCAGTGAAGCCCTTCCACTCGCCGCTGCGCACCTGCTCCGAGAAGACCTTCATGTGTTCCAACACCGAGTTGACACCGTCGTCCGTGTTCATGACGTCGACGCCGTCGACCGTCATGGGGCGGTTCTCCACATTCCGCAGGGCGGCGTGGTAGACGGCGCGGTCCTCAGTGAAGTTGATCTTCTTGCCAGCAAACATGTCATCGCGCTTCTTCTCCAGGCCGGCCTCCTGGGCGAGCTTGACGAGCTTGTCGAGAGTTTCCTCAGTGACGAGGTTCTTGCTGAAGTCGAACAAGACATCGGTGTCGCCGGGGCAGCTGGAGATGCTGCTGGGGAGGATAAAGGTGCGGGCAAACTTCTGGAAACGCTCGGGGTCCGACTTGAAGGCTTCCTTGAGCACGAACGACTTGCCGACGCTGTCGTGGTGCGCCTGGAGTTCGGCCCATGCTGCGAGACTGGTTGCTGGAGCCATTGTGCTTGTTGGGGAGGGGATTCTGCTCCGTTTTTTCGTTCTTTTTTGCACAGTGTCAAGATTTACAATAGGGATAACGAGTCTGCAGCAAAGTATATATTGTCAGCGGTGGGCTTTGGAAGCTTCAAGGCCCCCCTCCTGGTCTTTGACCGCAGCGGATGGAAGTGGGGGTGACTCGACACCCCGCATACGGATAATGGACGATATGGTGGGGTGTAAGAAGCCTGAGCTGGTCCCCCCCCGTGGTTTGCAGACGGTGCCGCTGCGGTGCCGCTGCCCAGGATGACCATGTTGGTTTCACAGCACGAAAACACGGAGCGCACAAGCTTACCAGAGAGGTCAATCAGTCCCAAAACAAAAAAACAACGTTTAAATAAAGGTACAGGGAGAAGGAATCGAGGCGAGGCGGGCGGCGCCAGGTTGAAGTTAAGGGACGAGGGGTTTAAGTTTGAGAGCCGGGTTGCTCAGTAAGTCGGAGGAGGGGCGGCATCGCATCAGACCACGCGGGACGTCACCATACATCCATCCTTCCATCGACTTGCTTCAGAGCTTGCTTAGCAGCTGTTGCCCCACCTTCCACTTGGGAAATGCCCGTGAAACCCCTCGTTCTCTCCCTCTCTTCTCTCATCTCCACTCCACTCCTTTACGATTTACCCAATTCGCACAAGAGACGTCGGCTGAGTAATAGGAGCTTTCGTTTTGTTCGAGTACCGTTCTGGACCGGTCTTCGTTGTGGGGGGTGTATCCCTGGATTCACCCCCTGTCGTCCCAACTTGTCGTCCCTGAGCCCTCAACACCGAGAGAGCTAATGAGCCAAGAGAATCAAATCTCCATCAGATAGGATCATAGCATCACATCGCCCGCGGAGAACGCGGAGAAGCAAGAAGCACAGCCCACCGCTGCTTCGCTGTTGACATGTCTGCATTGTTTGTCTGGCTGCCTCGCTCTGCCCGTCGAGTCGATGAGCGCGTTCTACACCCTTTTCAGCCAAAAAAGAAAATAAAACAGAAACACAAGTATCAAAGTTCCTCGTGATCATGCCAAACTCCAAATGCGAAACGTAGGCGCCCTAAATACGCGGCACGGCCAGAGAGCTTTGTTGAAGGCACTTTCCCATCTCCTCCTCATCATCTGCAACCCCGTTTTCCTTCATACTCGGTTTTCATGCACGGCTCGCTGCCCCACGAGCCCTATCCTGGTGGCTGGCACCACATTCAAAGATGGAATCAATCCATCGAGTGCCCCGTACTCACACAACCTCATCATACTGGTCTCTATACTCGTCTCCATGCCTGGCCAACCTTGGCCAAAGCGATTTATCTGCGGTCTTGGATGCTCCCAACAAAAGAAGGGTCCTTCACGCTGCCGCCAGCATCTCCGAGGCCGGCGATTGGGCGGTTGTAACTGAAGCCCGTAAACTGGTTTTGCATTGTCTGTGAGAGAAGCGGCCCTTCCACATAAGAGTCTTGTGGTGGTTCCGACGTAAACTCGGGGTCGAAGTTGGCCGTGTCGAGAGCGTCAACCTGGGAAAAAATATGTTAGTGGAACCCGCTCAAGGATCATTATTAAATCAACATCAAAGTACATACCACATTGGGCTTAAACTGAGGCTCGTACTTCCGCTGAAGAAGCTTTCGCCAATCTATGGCGTGGAAGAACGGGTGAGCCTTGATTTCGGCTGATCCATTGGCTCCCAGCCGTTGTTGAGGATCACGGTTAAGGAGTTTGGTCAGGAGGTCCTTAGCCGCTGGCGGTACAACCTCGGGGCCCGGGAAGTGAAGAGGCTCGCTGAGAATCTTGCGGTACATTTCGTTGGTGTTTTCGTCGTAGAATGGCGGCAGTCCCGTCAACATCTCGTAGAGTAGCACGCCCAGAGTCCACCAGTCGACCGTCTTGTTGTAGCCATTGCCCATCAACAGTTCAGGCGCTAGGTACTCGGGAGTCCCGCAGAATGTGTTTGTGCGGTCTTCGTCCTTCATGTCTAGCTTGCACAAGCCGAAGTCGCAGAGTGCGATGTGACCTTGATAGTCGAGAAGAATATTCTCGGGCTTCAGATCACGGTAGATGACGTTGAATCCGTGGAGGCATTCCAAAGCACAGAGCAGCTCGGCCGTGTAGAATCGGCTGCGGTTAACATCGAAACGTTGCTCCTTTTGCAGATGGTGGAACAATTCACCGCCGTTGACGAAGGCCAAAACGAAGTAGAGCTTTTCGGGGCTTTGGAAAGTGAACTTGAGCGGGACGATGAAAGGATTGTTGATCTGGGCGAGGACCGAACGCTCCGCCAGCGTGTGCGCGACTTCGGATCTCGAGATGATGTGGGCTTTCCGAATCGTCTTGAGCGCGTAGATTCGGCTTGTGTCCTTCTTCCGCACCTGCATGACTTTGCCAAAACTGCCCTTGCCGACGACCTTGAGGAGTTCAAAGTCTTCAATCTTGAGCTTACCAGCGCGGTTCTCCACGTACTCGACGCCAATCTTGAGCTTGCCAGTGCCGTATTGGACCTCGACCCACTCCACGCCGCTTTGCCCAAGTGCGCGCTCCCGGTTGGCGAACTCGGCTGCTGCCTTTTCCCGGTCCTTCTTGCTGGCCTTGGGATCCTCTACATATTGCTGCCTCTCCTCAAATCTGGGGTTGATCCGAGCGACGCCGAGGAAGATATCTTGACTGCGGCCAGAGCCAGGCGTGGCATTGGGGTTCCGGATGTATAGATGCACTGCAAGCTCGGTAACTCGGGACACATCGAACTTGTATTGCGTGTTGGACCCTGCCCAGAGAGGATTCTCAGGGTTGCCCTCGACCGAGTTGACGAAAACCTGGACCTTGTCGAAGTCAAGCAGAGCATAGGGCATGTACTTTGTCGAGATTCGGCCGTGGTTTGTGGGAATTCCGTTGAACCCGCCAGAGGAAGTCTGCGGCCGGCCGCCACTCATGAAGTTTCCTACGCGCGACGAAGATTGCGGACGGACCGAGCCGGCCACACTGCCAAGCGCATTTCCGGTCGACAGGGAGTTACCGCCGTGGGAAGACGGGTTGAACGAGTTGCGGTGTTGTTCTGGAAGAGAGAAGCCCTGGCCTTCATGGAGGGTGACGACGAGGATGCCAGGCTTAGGAGGGGTAACCACGGGGGCCTGCGCGAGAGCTTCGGAAGCCGCTAAAGGGGGTCAGGCCGTTGGAAACTATGTTCAAGGTTTGCGGAACGGGGGAAATGACATACCGATGGTACTCTCGTTTGTGGAAGTAGCTGTCGCGGACAGGGCGCTTTGGCTCTTGTCCTCTTTATCTGTGAGGGTCGAGGTGGATGGTGTGCGGGAGAATGTGCTCGTGAGGGGCCCCAGATGGGTCTCTTTCAATTCTAGAAAATAGGTGAGGTCAGCCAAAAGTCCCGACTATGGTGTCCTTTGTTGAAGAGAGCCCTCCAACTTCGAGACGCAACAGACAGCACAGCAGAGTACAGCATCATCGCCGTGGGTCGTGGGTGCGAGAGCGAAAGCGAGAGCCAGTGCCAGTGCCATCGTAGCGGGGAAGATAGGCAGATAGAGAGATGGGCAAACGTACTTTTGGTGAGTTTCCACGACATTTTGCAGGATGATGACGCGTCGGCCTGGGAGACGTTGGAATGGCCGCAACTGTAGGATAAATGAAAGTCGACGAGATATCAAGCTGAGGTTTTAGGGTGCGAGGGAAGGATGTCTGTGTCAACCTGGCCTGGGGGGAAAGACGGCCGTCAAAGTTGGCCTCTGCTTGGTCGGGAATCCAAGTTCCAGTTGCAAATGATGGATGGCGGTGCGTCCAGTAGTCCAGCCCCGTCTAAAGCGGCAATGGCCAACTACGCAGTGCGGTGTGCTGTGCGAGGGGCTGATTCGAGGACGGTGGGGCAATTGAAGGACAAAGAGAGGGGAAGGGGGAGGTTAGGTTGCTTGAAATCGTTTGCTCCACTGGTGTTCCAGCGCCACAGCAAGAGACCCCCGCAAATACGGTCAGCAAGAAAAGTCCGGGCGAGCACAACCCGGCAGCTCGAACAACCAGAAACCGGTGGACTACAGGTACAGTGGACCAGTATCGCTCTCTCAAGTCGACAGGGCTGGAATTTGGAATCTGGATATCCGTCGTCAGAACGGTCGAGATTGTGTCGTGTTGTTTTGTTTGTTTGAGCGGCGAAAATAGGTAGAGCAGGATGCGGTCAACGATAATAATCCAGCCGGGGCTGGAGATGGAAGCTCGGCACGTCCGGGGCAAGAACCAGCTTAATATTAAAAGCTGGGGTGGACAGGGACTTGAAGCATGCACAGCTGAGTTCTGTGGTCGTATTGCGTTATCATAGGGGCACGCTTAAACTCGGCACGACCTCTAGGTGTTTATCCTAGGTGTCTATTGCTGACAAAAAAAACCTTCGATCGATGTTCAAAAGTTGATAAGAGGCGACAAGTGAGCATATCGTGGGGGTGGGCAATGACGAAATGCTTCCCAACCAATCCGGGTATTTCAGGCACCTACTTTTTGAAGACAAGGACGTGCCTGCCCAACTACTCGGATGAGGGGCGCGTCGAGAGTCGAGACACTGAGAGACTCAATTTCTCGCCCCCCGTTCTCCGATCTTTTTAGCCCCCCTATCTCTATTTCTGATGCATGCTCGTCGATTTCCAATCATCAGAAAAAAGAAGAAAAAATACGACAAACATTCCGGGAGCTGGAAAACGCCCCAACTTTTTTATGTATAACGCAAGCCTTCGGGGGACTGGCTACAGCAGCCACGCGACATACCATTGGAGCACTGCCCCTCCAAGCCCAAAAACTAAGCCCCTTCTTCATCAGCTTCAAACAGGGGAGTGGGGAGCAGCGGAGCGACTGAGGGGCAAACAAAAGGGGCTGACGCCACGGGCGCTCGCTGAACATCGCACGTTCTGCGTCCTCAATCTCACGTGGCACCAACCTGAAAGCCCGGATCATCACAATTGCTTCTCCCTTCTCGCAAGAGGTATACTAATTAATCCATGACAGGGGGCGTCGATATTTGTCAACAAGCAATCAAGCAAACCAAAACAAATAAATGTCTTTCGAACCGCCGCCGGATGCATTTTCATCAATACAAGAGAGCCTGAGCCAGCACAAAATCCGCCGCCTGGACCACGTCCGCTGCATATGTAAAGTGTGAAGGGGTGATCGAATTGCTTCCTTTACAAAGAGGGTCGATCTTGTGGCATATTGACAGTTGCCTGGCGAGACTGATTTGAGGGACCACGTACAGATGGTTGGGGCTTCCAAAGTTGACAACACTGCTGACCTGGGCCGCGATTGCTGCTGGCAGCAACCTGGCTGCATTATAGACCAGCTGGCAGCCTTGTGAATATCCCGACATAACCACCTTGGTCCCCGGGCATGCCACGAGGACTTGAGTCACATCATCCGCCCTGGAAGACGCGCTTGTGCGTTAGTAGACGACGTTGCAGTTTTGGAGTCCCGGCAACTCGTACATACATCTGCTGGCTTCCCGGCGGGTCACCTCCGATCAGAAAGGTCGGTGCCTTCGCGGCATATTCAACACCTTGGACGCCGAGGGTCGCTGAATATGGCGCGATTTTGTTCTGCACGGCTTCAAAGAAGTGCGGTCCGACGAACGCGCCCACGTTGCCCACCTCACCTGTACCTCGCGCATAGACAATGGTGATGTCGGCACATTGGCCGTCCCGGATTGCATTTCGCGTCGGGTTGAGCCGAAACTCGGCCGCGAGAAATGTTGTGAAAATGGTTATGAGCTCGACAACTTCGGCCATTACGGCGTTGACGGGAAACAGCTTGCTGACCCAGTAGAGAAACTCATTGAACGACGATGGGTGCATTTCGCCATCTCCTGCTTGGTAAATGTAATTAAATGTCGACGTGGTCCCTGTACCGACCGGTGCTGGGACAGCCATGGCTGTCAACGAGAGTAGAAAACACAGCGGAACGAGGTATGTGGCCTTCATCTTGACATGCCAAATTGTTGCACCTTGGAAGGCAAGTCCGGCTTGTCTTGCAGGTATATTGGCGACTTCTTTGATATGACTTGGTGATGTTTTTGTACCAAAAATTGACCTTGGCGTTTTGAACTGGATGCCCGCATTTTACAGTAGAGACGCTCAACCCAGGCCCGTGATGCCTTGGGGCTGGCCTTTTGAACCTTGTGGGATTGGGTTTCTCAAGTAGACTTGTTCATAAATAAGGCCTCGGCATGTCCAGATAAAAAAAACTAAAAAGAAAGGAGGCCGGCAATGAGCCTCTGTCTGTCCCGCGAGGCAGACACTTACAGCCTTGAGGCAGCCTCCCAAATTCAACATGTCAAAACAAAGATTGCTGACTATACGCCGGCAAAGAAATAAGGCACCTAAGCAGGTTCCTCTTTCCGTGCCAGAAGTAAGCCACGGAATGAAATGCTTGAGAGGCCATTTCTTGGGTTCAAGACAAGTGGTACCAACCTACACTGTAACCATTCGCTGCACGTGAAACCAGTCTTTCCACTCAGGAAGAAAAGGGGCAATTTTATGCATTCCCCAATGAAAAAAAACATCCGACAAGGTATTGCCGACATTAGAAGACTTTATTCTCTTTCAGGTTCTCTTTCCTAATTTGAACTCGATGTAAATTCAATCCTCATTCCTTCCTCTCCGATGCTTCGTTCTTTGCTGAATGCCACGTCCAAGTATTAGAAAAGTCTTCATGACGATAAATTCATCTATAACTCTAGACTATGGAAACTATAATTGCCTTCTAGGCTACTGCTCAAACGCAAGAACAGCAAATATAGTCACAATTCAAATACTGTTCAGTTTGCCTTTTTCGTCTTTGACGCGACAGTGTCAGCACCATCCGTCTTGTTCAACCCGACCCCAAAGACAATGCAGACTCTGACCAAGGCTGGGACGATGGCGGTGATGGCGCACGCGACTTCAAGCGACGAGAACTCGGACAGAGTGCAAAACTTGGCCCAGCCGCCGACTGCCTCGACGGCACTGACCTGGTACAAGACATCCGAGATGAGCCAGCCGGCGGATAGGAGGCGCCTGTGACAATTTGTCAGTAAGGTAGTTGTTCATTTTTCTTTCATTGCTTTCGTTGTCATATCGTGTCTTTTCCCTCAAACTAGCAGTGTGCCGTGAAAAATAATGAGGAGCGTACCACACGCGCAAGTCGTCGACCAGCGTCAACACCACGGCCTCGTGGAACGCCATGACCAGCCACATGCTTCCGAGCTGCGTGTACAGGAACTGCGCGTCGGGGTGGTACGGCACGCTGTCGCGCGTTATACCGGATGTATAGGCTGACTGCCCGACAAGTGTCATGATGGTGCCGTTGAGCGCCAAGAGCGGCTCGAGGACGGTAAGGATGAAGCGCATAAAGAAAGGCACGGCGGCCTTGACCGATGTTACTGTTGAGGGCGCCATTTCTGTTTACTTCTTTTTTCCCCGATTATGTTTTGTGGAGACCCTGTGTTGGGGATAATAGTTGTTGTTTGGTTTTCTTGTCGGGGTTGGTCGTGAGTCTGCGTGGCGTCGTGGCGAACAAAAAAAGATGGATAATGTCTATGAAAAAGCGAAACGAGTGCGACAAGGCAGGGTTCTCGTATTCGATCTTATATAATAAATAAACCCGCTGATTCTGAAGAATAAGACCCCCTGTCAAAGGCGCAAAGTTCTGAGTGCTTACTAGTACCTCTTTGTCCTTGGGGCTGCAGCAATGTCTCATGCAGTAATACGGAACTAGAACTAGTGCGTTCATGGGCAAATCACTTCAACAGGCGATATGCGAGAGGGGATTTCTTTTTGAATTGGTGGCAATTGATCTGTAATCGCACTACTAGGTATTCATTCAGAGCGAGATTACTCATATTCTAACATGAAGAGCCAGAAGGCCAGGTGTGTCTTCAGCTTCGTTCTCATTCTATTCGTGACTGACATACATACTCTGCTAATGGGCCAAAGGTAAACACTTGCGACAAGCTACATTCGACTCGCTTTCAATCTTCATAGTATCCGTGCCCATGTGTGCGAATAGATGTTTGCAGTTGAGGTGGTCCTCTGACGTGAACATTGGTGTGACCAAACTCTGAAAACCTCTAGGCAGAAAGCAATTCCAACACCCTGGATTTCTCGGCTCGCCCTAATGTTAGCCAATATCTCCTCCTCAATCCCAAGGTACATTCGGTGCCAGGTTGTACGTGACATTGGCAATCGTGCAGCCCAAAGTGGAGTATAACTGATCATAGCTGCCATCGAGGACGCTGCTCAGCCAAGCAAACGCTCTCTGCCTCCCGTTCACCAGCTCCTGGTTGTGACCTCCGGCCAGATTCCGATGATACAGGATGTTGGCACCAACGTCACAAAACCGAGCCACGAGTTCGTCGGTATCCTCCACATTGCTCAGTTCGTCATGGACGGCTTTGTAGACAAAGACGGGCATGCGCGGGACGCCGTGATATCCCATGTAGCCATCCACGTCGTACATGGTCTTCATGACGGGGGCGTGCAGGTCCTGATACCCGCCGATGAAATACTCAAAGATGTTCTGGTACTTGAAGAGGGCGATGGACTGCGACGCCGTCAGAGACCGCACGGAGAGGAACGCCTCGGCGTTCGCCGGCTTGAGACGGCTCAGAATCCACTCGTAGGCAGCGGGATGCTGCGTCGCAATCCCCAAGATGCCGGCGGGGATCAGGCCGGCGCACTCTTGTCGGTTGATGTAGTCGGTGACGCTCGTCACGTTGGGCGTCAGACCCCCCAAGGTGATGCCGGAAATCTTCAGCTTTGGCGCATACTGCACGGAAAGCTCGGCTGCCCATTCGCTTGCCAGGGCGCCGCCGCTGTAACCCCAGAGGGCGATCTTGGCATCGTTCATGCGCAGCCCAAATATACCGGCTACCTGCAGAACAGCGCGGATGCCATCGAGTGTGGCATGGCCAGACTGGACACCAGCGGCGTAGCTTGCTAGGGGCCCCTCGTAGTCGGGCACGCTCACGAACCAGCCGAGACTCAAGGCATCTGAGATCTCGCCGTAGGGCTCGCCGGCGTGAAGGCCAAAGCTGGGACTGGCATCAACGTTGCACGTGTCGTATGGGATCTGGTAAGAGAGCAGCGCGTGGGCACACAGGGACGGCGTGCTGGTGCTGCAGCGGTACTGCCATAGTGGGATGAAGAGCGTTGTCACGTCCCAGGTGGCGTTGTATTGACTGTCAGTCGAGCGATAGAGGATCTGGTATGCTCTCAGGGCGTTGCCAACAGTGGTATTGAGCCGCGGAGCCTGCCGGATCTTGAGAACCTGCCCGGGGTCGGCATTCTGCCAGTTGAGATTGTCAGGCGCCCGGTACCAAGGATCGAGACTCGGAGGGAGGGGAAGCGGCGGGGCGTTGGCTAGTTGGTCGGCCTCATCGATGAGTTGTTGGAGTGTTTTGACTGGCACTGCCGATGAGAGGATACCCATGACTCCCCAGGAGAGCAGAACTCGGAGGAACAGCATTGTTTTTAGGTGTCAAGCGTAGTCCGACTAGAAAGAGCAGTCAACATCGTTAAAACTGAGAAATGTAGTAGCAAACAAAGCCAGTCGTAGACATTACGCAGACCTCTATCGTTTTTCAATATTGGCTTCCCACATCAAGGTCCCATCTGCTCACGTGCAGCTTCTGGAGACGACCAATGGCCAAAAACAGGGTCCCTTGATGTCATTACGCGGACTCTTTTGTTGCAATATATTAGCCGTGCTTCCCCAGCTTCGGCTTTCGATGCGCCGTGCTGTGATTCGACGTGACGGAAATTCTCCGAATCTGTTAATCTATTCGTAGCGGGTGAATATTTCGAAACACGGATCTGCACTGGAGCGGGAGTCAGCCGTTCACCAAGAATAAACAAAGTGTGGGGAAAGACTGTCCACATGGATGAGGAAAATAGCTGTACAATGGCACATGCCAGGATGAATTTAGAAAGGAAGGGATCACTCCATGTTATAGTCTCATAGTCACAAGCCCGCATGTCATTCCCACAGGGATCTAACACCTTCTTGGGTTGGGAACTGCGTATATCAACCAATTTTGTTGAATACTGCACTTGAAAATGTGCCCTGTAGAGCCTCAAGAGAGGAGTTTGTGGTGTTCGTCTGTAGTGTGATACTTGGCAGGAGGTGGATGAGGTAAAAATGAACCAGCCATTTGAATTTGTTTCGGGCTGTGTCGTTTCACTTGGTAAAAGAAAACTTGCATAATATTGTCTTGCAAAATCTGCCTGCAAGATTATAATCAACTCCGAGGTCGAGACTGGCCATTCGGGCAAGTGGTGCTGCGATGAAGAAAAGAACCAGCTGATTTATACGTTAGCATGGATTGGCCAAGAGTATTAAAGGGATGAGTTGCGCACATCAGGCGCCCTCAAGGGGTCAGTGCCGCCAATCTGAACTCATATTTCCAAAAAATAATGGCCAAGCTGAACTCCGGGAGTTCTTAGATCATAAAGCTGTCCTTGATAAGCTCAATAAGACATTCACAAGCCAGTGAATCACTTTTTTATCATTGGAGAGAATCGGATCCGGGAAGAATTATGAGATCCAGGGGGTAATTAGACAGAGCTCCTGGGACTTTAGCTCTAGCTCTCATCTCCTCGACACCGCCAGCATTGCTATCGGTAATAACGAGTGCCATACATCTCTAAGACAGGTTGCACAGACACAGTCGGGGAATGGCTCTCATTCATTGGACGCGTGCTTGCCGAAAATCGCACTGTGGATGCTGCGGGCCACGCTGAAACACAAGTTGGACAACGCCCACACCGCCCCGACTGGGACACTCATCCCGGGGAGGGGGCATAGTGTAATAAGAACGCGTGGTGGAGAAGCTGGCCAAGTTGACTTGGTGTTTTGGGGATGCCATGAGGGTCGGGCGTGATGATAGCATATATCTAGGTTGGCCCGACGCTGGGAGGTCAGACATCAAAGGACATGAAAGATAAGAGAAAACAAAGAAAACCCCTGGAAATAGATTGTTTGCTTTTTGGCCATTTGAATCCTACTTTGCCTTCATGACCGAGCTGACATTCGGTTTTCCAGTTCAGCTGGTGGGCAAAGCAGCACCTCGCGCCATACTAATAGGAAGGAATAGCTTGGTATGGCTGTGCTGAGAGTCGAGATTGCGGTCTTGCTCAGGACTAAATAGAAACTTGACATGAGTCCAGCGACCGCTCGTTGGTCCATCGCCGCGTTGCTGGAGCAAAATGGGCGCGGCCTTTCTGTCCATTGGAGAGCATAGCCGCCAAGGATTTTTGTATGCAGGCTGCGACCCTGGCTTGCCTGTAGCCCTAGCGCACTGTGCCTTTTCTGGGGGGGCTTGGATGCTGTGGCAGAGGATGAGGAAGGAAGAGAACCTGGGGCACCATCATCGCAACCTGTCCACTTGTCTCTTGTTTATCTCAATGAGTCTGTGCTTGGGAACTGTTTGGACCTATTGTTGGATGTATGTTTTAGTTCAAGGTCCTTTTGTAAAGTCGATACATTGCAGCGCCTCGGTTTTTTTTTGCTGGTAACCTTTTGTAGGAACACAAACCCGCACTTCCGGGGTATGAACATGTACCCAACACAGCAGGTTGGTGGGAATTGGAACGGGAAAATAGAATGCGCTTTCCAACAGGGAACGATGTGTTGCACAACACAGTTAAGGTTGTGTCGGATTATGCAATTCACCATTGATTCTGTTTAAGTTTGCTGGTCGCGCCTTCCCCACGCTGTGCTTCGTCAATTACCCACCCACCTGCAAGAATGACAGCAGGAAACTTGCTGGGTAGGCAAGGGCAAACAAAGGAGGGAGTGACTGCAGTGTCACCCTCCTGGATCCAACTTTGCATTGCCCTGTTGGAGGGAGAACGATGGAAGCGAGACGGAACAGGGCGGGAGGCTTGCAACTGTCAGCCTTCTCACGTCACTTACGGACGTTCTTCACTTCCAATCCGCAGGATCAGAATAAACGTTGGGGAGGGGTGCTGTGGCGCTAGCCGCTGCGATGGTGGCTTGGGCCGCGGTGATGGGCTTGGGACCGACGGGAGGGACAGGCAAGGGTACTGTAGCCTGAGCATGGCAAAGTGCCAACAATATCAGTCCAACATGGAACTCAGCCCGTTGTTGACTATTTGGCAGCCCCTGGCGCAGGTGCGCACGGGCAGCGGCCTTGATCTCGTCCTGTGTTTTAATGACGAGGAACGGTGTTGTTTAATTAATAGCCTTCCGGAAATCCCCTATTCCGTTTTTCGTTTGCTTTCTTTTGGTCGGTTGAACCACACCTGCGGTACAGTACTTTGTTGCTGCCGGCACCACCTTTCTCAAATCGCCCAGTGGATAACGAGAAGCGGCCGTTGTCCCTTGATATACAAGGCCCCCAGTAACCCCAAAACACAATGCGACACCCAAGGGGCACATCGGTGCTACCGTCGACTCTAGTCGCCCTCGCTCTCATCTCCATGTCACGAGCCGCCGTCACCATCGACTTCTCTTTCTACCCAAAGGACTCACAACAATGCTTGTACAAGGCGGCTGATGGGTGCGCCGCATCCGCCGATACAGTACCTCAGTTGAACAAATGTCTTTGCAATAATGTGGCGGGTTTCGTCTCCAACTCAGCTGAGTGCCTGGGAGACGAAGACCCGGCCGAGGTCGACAGCGTCTACGACACGATGAACAAGGCTTGCGCAGATTCACAGACACCACTAATTATCAACAAATCTCAGTTCAAGGCCGCCGCGTCTCCTCCATCAAGTTCGAGTAGCCTGTCAACAGCGCTCGCGTCAAGCAGGTCGGTTGTGAACCCTAGTGATGATTTTAGCAAAACATCACTCGCGCCATCGACACGAACAGGGGCAGACTCTGAAGAGCCCTATTTCAGCTCAGGACCCAGTAACAGCAACCAGGGAATGTCCACCGGCACGATGGCAGGAATCATCACTGGAGCGTCCATTGGAGGACTGGCCCTGATTGGGGCGTTGGTGTGCTTCTTCGTACGCCACAGGAGGAGGAAAGACGGAGAGGAGTCGCACCCGATGCTGCCATCCGGACACATATCGTATTTGCCCACGATGGCCGAGAGGAACGCGATAAACAGCCAAATTCGTGACCCAGACGGGGGCGAGTGGACGGGAGAGTCCAAGTATGATGTGCCAATGGCGAATGCCGCCATGCATCGCCAGAGCAGGTTCAACTGGGAGTCTCCCGACGTTCTTGCATACCCCGGCACACCAGCTGGCGAGCTGGCGAAACCAACGGCAACGCACCCGTACCCGAGTCCACCGCCAGTTTTCGAACTGCCAGTGCCAGACTCGCACCAGCCGGCAGAGGCGTTGTTAGGAAGAGGGGGGGCGCCGGCGGAGATGGGTGCATGGGGACCAGTTCAGCCAGTGCCACAGCAGACCATTGGGAACAGCCAGTACCTGGCAACATTGCTTACACCGCCAGTCGAAATGGGAGCCACAACACCTCTTCAAACAGTACAACAGCAGTCCATTGGGACCAGCCAGCATCCGCCAATGTCGTTTGCAGCACCACCTGTTGAGATGGGAGCCACAACGCCTGCTCGACGGGTGCCACCAATGGGACTGCCAGAGCCCGGGGCTGGATGGGCTCAACTGCCGAGATCGTAATATTATCTCAGACTGTTTCGCCCTGACTGGACGGGAGGAGGCGGCGGCGGCGGCAACATCCATAGCCGCCGGCCTCGGAATCCGAGATAAGAGACAGTCAAAGGATATGCATTGTAATTAGTAAATATAGGACTGATGGGGGCGTGTGGGTGATTTCCATCACCAGCATTGCTTTATCACGTGGGCGGTGTTTTGCGGCGTTTGGTCTCGAGTTTTTTTGTCTTCTTTCCTATTTTCTTCTTTTTGATAACCTCAAGACCCGGCATACCTATTTTAGCTGGAGGGGGGGCAGGGGAAATAAAAGGACAGGACAAGGGGGAGGGATTGGAATACCCCAAAACACGACACACACCAGTCTCGTGCCTTATGGCCAAAAACGAGCAATGATGTAGTAAAGTGGTTCGATTCATTGACAAATTGCAACCCCAACAAAAAGATTCCCATATTTTCAGGTTTTGGTCGTTGATAAGGAACTCGGGCAACTCAGGGGGGCAGAAGAGACTGGAGAGTCAGATGGGGACAGCCACAAATTGAGGATGTTTCAATTCCATGCAACCCCCCACCCAACCCAACGGGCAGGAGCCTTCCCCGCTTCCAACCCCTCCACTCCAACACTCCTCCCTCACCAGTGTCTGGTCGCCGTATTCTTAGACCCTTGCGCCGTATGTCTAGCACACAGTGGTCCCAACGATGAAGTCTGACGGGCATTTTCTGACTTCCCCTTCCATGGATGACATGACATGCCGCTGGGTCAGCTGCCAGCCAGCCAACAAGGTTCCTGCTGTTGGGGGCACACTAGACTTCGATTTGTTCTTTCCAGTTTTAGAGTACCTTACGGAAAGGAAGCCAACCCCACTTAGACGTGACCCAATGCCCGCCACCCCGCTTTCACACAGAGTTGCCAGGGCTGGTTGGCTAGTGCCATGTAGGCCAACTGTCGTTGTCAGTAAGTTGTGTGCGGTCGGGTATGCTGCCCGTGCCGCAACGTGCATTTGCGTCCGTCATTTTTTTTTTTTTTGCTTTTTCGTGTGTTCACCGACCTCGATCCGTGCAACCGGCCAATCGCCTCTACCCACTACCCACACACACAGACACCTCTCTCACGCCCTTGCCTTGGGACGGAACCTGCTCATTCATACGGATATCAAATGCCCGGAATGCACTCGGCGTCTATCCGAACCTGACCTGGGAACCTTGTGTTCTCTTTCCCCTGTCCGCCACTTCACTGTGTGCTTCTTGATTCGATCCCTCATGCTTGCTGCTAGTTCCACTGCAGTACTAGCCGAGACATCCCAAGACACTGTCCACGGCTTCTGTTTGGCTGCCAACACCCCCCCAAGCCCCATCCCGCTGCGTCTTGCGTCTTGACCGGGTTCCCGTGGGGCCAGCGGCGTTTAGCTGCTTTGGATCGACCGGCTTTCTTATTTTTCTCAACGGCTTGCTCCGTCTTCTTGCATTGGCTTATTTTTCTTTTTCTTGTCTCATCTCCCTTTCTCCCGCCCTGGGCCTCGTGATCTCTTTCGTATACGCCTTGCTGTGTTCCCATTTATTCTCCCATCTACCCCGCCTGCCCTCCATGTCTTCGTCATCTATGTAATAAAAAAGGGCCAACTGCCTCTTTTGTGTGTTTTTTTCTGGACAGACAGGGAAGAGACATCGCAACAGCCACGACCAACCAAATATCGGATCGGGGACAGTGATCGCAGCACTGCCGTTCAAAATATGACAGGTCGTTCTCTCGGCCCAGATCTGGGTTGGGGGTCAGACAGTCCCAGCCTGTGGCCCTGCTACTCTTGTTGCCGGGATTTTTGGGTGAGTCTCGTCTAATCCCAAACTCGTGTTGAGTTTCCCCATTCGACTTTTATTATTGTCCCTGGCACGAAGGAACGCGTGGGGAATTATTTCATGGGATTATCCTGCTCGCCATGTGGCAACAAGCTAACCGTCGACGGTCTCTTCTCTCCTGGGCAGATCCCTGCTGCCGGAACATTTGGGCCAGAGTGTCTTGGCCTCGTTGGACAAGTCCCGCTGTGGATCTCGGCTCTCGTGGTTGTTCTACGCTACGTGCTCAGCCCGGTTAGGAGGTTCTTCCCTCAATGGCTGCGTAAGTTCGCTGCCGAGACCCCTGATCACGGCCAGGACGAGGAAGTGGGAGGCTCACCCGCGGCCCAGTCCAAAGATTGGACGCCATGGAATGTTTGCCTCATGCTGTTGAGCATCACCGCTGCTGCTCTCGGAGCCATTGGCGCTATGGTTTGGCCAGGGCGTGGACAGCAGTATCTGATGCCCGTCATTCCGAGTGTGAGTGGCCCCCTAGTCTCCGCCACAGTTAGCTGGAATACAGTCTCACAAAGCATATCAGATCATATCGGGCCTGATTGTTGCCATTGAGCGTCCTAGGACTACCCCTGGGGCGGTTTTTGTTATTCAGGGTGCCCTATTTTTCGTCGAGCTGGCGATACTCGTCGTCGTGCCAGGTGCTGCCGGTGTCGACTTGCAAAGGGGAGTTGTGTGGATGAGCGGGATCGGGATGCCCCTCGTATCCTTAGTCGTCATGCTTAACATGCCCATGCGAGACCCTCTGATGGACAGCACAGGTATCGGCAAGCCGTTTGCGGAGCCAACGTCGTCTATCCGTAGCCCCGAGGACATCATTACACTCTGGCAGTGGATGTCCGTTTCTTGGATGGCACCCCTGATCGCCATTGGCTGTCGACGCCAGCTGCACGACGAGGATGTGTGGCTCCTCGCGTACGAGTTCCAGCACGCTCGCCTGCACCAGCTTTTTCGAGAGCTGTCAGGATCTGTTCTGGTCCGACTGATCAAAGCAAACGGCCTTGATCTGTTCATCACGACATGTCTTGGAGTGCTTGAGGCATTGTTGCAGCTGCTCGAGCCCGTCCTGCTCATACAACTGCTCCAGGCACTCACCTCTGAGCCACGCAATACCCGGAAGGCATTTATTACTACCGTCATGACACTTTTCTGCAGGCTGGTCGCGGCACAGTCGGGTGTTTTTAGCCTGTGGTTCTGCCGGCGCAACTACGAGCGCTCAAGGGGTGAGATGATCACTATGATCTATGAGAAAACGCTGCGCCGAAAGGCCTTCACCTTCCCTAGCAGCCAAACAACTCCCGGGAACCCGGCGGAGGAGGCGACAGGAATGTTGGAGTCACCACAATCGCCGCTGCTGGCAGGCACCTCAACAGCTACGACCCTCACTGACGACGAATCAGAAGTCAACCGTGACGGTGATGATCCCGAGCAGGACAAGCCAAGGTTCCAGAGAATCACATGGCTCGCATCCTGGGTCCGGCGAGGATACCGGAGGATCAGGCCCCAGAGAGTGATGAACCCGGCACCGACAGAGGCTGATTCGCCGGCGTCGACGGGCAAGATTCTCAACTTGCTGCGCAGTGACGTCTACGAGGTGGCCCAGCGGTTCTGGGAGTTCCCATCTCTCATAACCAAGCCGCTAAACCTAACTCTGTCTATCGCACTGATCTGGCGTATTCTGGGGCCGGCCGCGCTTTTAGGCATGGTTCTCATGGGTCTTGGCATGGCTATGTGCTCCCTCTTGCTGCGTGCGCAGATTCGTATTGAACGGGCACGCCGCGCCATTACAGACTCCAAGCTGCAGCGAACCAGCCAGTTTGTTGAGTCGATTCGGCACCTGCGCTGGTACGACTGGCAGGATGCTTGGTTCAAACAGATCATGGGAAGCCGCCAAGCGGAGCTGTGGATGCGGGTCCTAAGCAACATTATCTCCAAGACCATCCAGCTTATCAACTCGCTCACGACGTACATGTTCCCCGTGGTCGGCTTCGCGGCTTACACCATCGTGTCTGGTAAGCCAATGACTGTTGACATTGCCTTCCCGGCACTCGACCTGTTCAACACACTACAGAACAATATGCGGGATCTACCTGACCTCTTCACGATCCTACTCAACGCACGAATTGCCATGCTGCGTATCGAGGCATTCATGGTGGAACCTGATAAGGAGGACCTTGAAGAAAATGACGAGGTCAACACGGCCGGACCGCCCGGCAGGCTCGAGATCGAGGTGCAGGACGCCTCCTTTTCATGGCCAGGCTCCACCAAAACAGTGCTGACGGACGTGAAGATGGTCTGCGGTCCAGGCTTGACGGTGGTTTACGGCAAGGTTGGCATCGGAAAAACGGCACTGCTACAGGCAATCTTGGGCGAGCTCGATCAGCACGGCGGCGAGAAGACGGTACCGCACGAGATGATCGGATACTGCGCGCAGAGCCCGTGGCTTGAGAGCATGAGCATTCGTGAGAATATCCTCTTCTCGGCTGTGTATGACAAGGTCCGCTTTGACCGCGTCATCGAGGCCTGCTGCCTCCGCGACGACCTGGAGATGTTTCGCTCGAGAGACCTCACGCTAATCGGCGAGAATGGCGTTGGCCTGTCGGGAGGCCAGCGTGCGCGCGTCGCTTTGGCGAGGGCCATCTACAGCCAAGCGTGTATCTTACTACTGGATGACCCCATCGCGGCGCTTGACCACCACACGGCCACAACCATTTTGAGGAACCTCTTTGCTGACAGTAATGCGCAACTGATGGCGGGTCGACTCGTCATTTTTGTAACCCATCGTGTCGATATCGTCGCACGATATGCCTATCAAGTGCTCGAGGTCACCAACGGTGGCCATGTCACAACGGTTGATGAAGCGGCGCTCGAGAAGTACAAGGTAGAGGAGCTCGAACACATTCCTGCCGACGTCAGCACAGCGGAAGACGAAGAAAAAGAGGACACCCCCGACAAGTTCATTGAGGAAGAGCACCGAGTCCATGGCGGTGTTTTGTTTTCGGTCTACTGGCAGTATGTCAAGGCCGGCGGACTGGCATGGTGGACGGCACTGATTGTCATGTATACGTTCTACCGCGTCGCCAAGATCATCTGGTTTTGGTTTCTCAAGGAGTGGGGTGAGCAGTATAAGAACAACCCAGCCGACGCGCACAGGGCCAGTCTTCATGCCATGGAGTTTGGCGGAGGAGTACATGACTTGCAGGATGCTACCGCCTCGCAGTTGGTTTTCCAAAAGCCGTTCCAAGGGTTGTTCCGTGGCCTAGCGGACACTCCAAACAAGAGTTGGCTCGACCTCGGACAGTACCTACCTTCCCCGGAGGACGATGTCCGCCCGTGGCTCTTCTGGTTTGCCATCCTTTCACTTGTCCAGGTTGTCGCCATGGGCCTTTCGGATGTGGCTCTGGTCGTCATCATCTACAAAGCAGCCAAGACCCTTTTTGAGCAAGCGCTTCGCCGTGTCAGCAACGCGACATTCCGCTTCTACGACGTGACGCCTGTCGGGCGGCTCATGAACCGCCTTACATCCGACATGGGCACTATCGACGGACAAATTGCGGGCCAGCTGGTAAGCGTGGCATGGTACGCACTCGGTTGGCTGGCGTCCATCGCCGTCATCGCCTCGGCCACACCGGCCTTCCTGCTGATCAGCATCATCATGACGGCCGTGTTTGTTGTCGTATTCAACCGTTTCCTGCCAGCATCGCAGTCGTTGCGGCGCCTCGAGACGGTGTCGCTGTCGCCGCTCATGTCCAACTTTGGTACGCTCGTCGAGGGGTTGACCACTGTCAGGGCGTTTCGAGCTGAACCGCATTTCCAGGCTCGTATCGTCGCCACCACAGACGGGTTCCAGAAAATGGACCACATTTACTGGTCCCTGCAAGCTTGGCTTCAGTACCGCTTCGACATCTTGTCGGCACTCACATCGTTCGCCCTGGCCCTGACCGCCATAATGTCGGGATTGACGAGCGGAACTGTCGGTTTCGTGTTGGCCGCGGCCTCCACCTTTGTCATCAGCACGCACGGCCTATGTCGCCGGTACGGCGAACTGCAGATGCAGTTTGTCAGCGTTGAGCGCGTTATCGAGTTGCTCAAGCTCGAGCAGGAACCTCGCGGCACCATTAACCCCCCAGCCGCTTGGCCTGGCTATGGCGAAGACATCATCTTCGATCACGTCACGCTCCGCTACGCTCCCCACTTGGACCCTGTCCTTACCGACATTTGTCTCAAGATTCCTGGAGGCTCCAATGTTGCCGTCACCGGGCGCACTGGCTCCGGGAAAAGCACCTTTGCTCTGAGCCTGCTGGGCACATTGCATCCGGAGCCGGGCTCAGGTGGCACGATCCGCATTGGTGCCATCGACCTGGCGGCGGTTGACAAGCATGCTCTGCGGCGAAACATTACCTTTGTCGCGCAGGATCCCGTTCTGTTCCCTGGTACGTTACGTGACAACCTTGACCCGCTGGGCGAACGAGAGGAGGCTGAGCGTGCCGATGTGCTCGCTCGCGTGTTTGAAGACGGCGCGTTCACCCTCGACAGCCCCGTCGACGCGGGTGGGCGCAACTTGAGCCAAGGACAACGCCAGCTCGTCGGCCTCGGCCGTGCCATCCTGCGCCGCAGCCCTGTCGTCGTCATGGACGAGGCCACTGCCTCAATTGATGCCCACACGGCGGAGTATATCCAGCGCCTGCTCCGCGAGGAGCTGCGCTACAGCACCGTCATTACCATCGCCCACAAGGCCGAGGCTGTCAGGGAGTCTGACTATGAGATTGTTTTGGATGCAGGGAGAGTCCTTCGCGCCGGCCCAAGGTGATGTGCAGGAGCAACCGGTGGGGATAACAGTTGAATTATTGGGTGTTTTGTGTTTTGTGTGTGTGAAGAGCGACTATGGTGTGAAAAAATGCGTACCAGGGTAGAGGGAATTGTGGAGAAGAGAAAAAAAGACATGCGAGCAATATGCTATTCTTATTGCGACATACCAGTATGAAAACAGTGTGTTCAGGTAGTTTTTGAGTCATGGGATAGGTAGTCGGATAGTCCTGATGTTATTCTTTGACTGCAAGTCCTGATGCTGTCGAGTCATCGTGAGGCAATGTGGGGATGGGAGCAGGACAGTCTTCTGAGAGGGAGGGTTGGTCTTTGTGTCAGCCTTATTATGAGGGCGGAAGGTTGATGATTATCAAGCGCTGTAAAATAGTCAGGGCGTAAATATCTCGTCACACAGCTGTGAAGAGGTGTGTTGCTCAAGCTCTTCCCGCGAGCCTGTCGCCGAGGATCTAATGTGTTGCGAGGACCGGATCAGGGTCACCCCCCTTTTTGAGAGTTGAACTGCAAAGGGAAAGAGGCAGGGGTGAGTTTATCTTGAGAAATGATTAGATTAGATAAGCCCTCTCAATAACCCTAACCCAAGTTCAAACACTCATTTCGGTGTCTTTTTCTTTTTCTTTTCCTTTTTCCTTTCCACTATGTTTATATGTATTGATAGACAGAACCAACAGAGACAATATCAATTTCCTATTAGATGCGGTCTGGGTTCTGGGTATCACACATAATCTGGTCATCTCATTTCAGGTCATGCCTCGAGTCGCGGGCGGGATCGAGACAGAGAAATACCGTGATAATGCGCCCACCAAAAACACGCCGTCCACCCGCAGTGTTGTCTGCACTCTAGAGTAGATGAAGACACACTCAAGCAGCACCGCACGCCACATTGCCACGCACCCCCCAAAAAAAAAGAAAACAGGCTGCCCTGCCCCCGCCATCAAAGTCTAATAATCCTCCCCGTCAATATGCGGCGGTGGTGAAATGAGGCTCGACGCAGCCGTGCGGCGAGGTACATGTTACCAGCGCCAAGCAAGGTTCAAGATGCCCACGAACTCCACACTCAGAGGAAAAGAGGTCAGCTTGCTAACCGTGTCAAGCTTGGGGGGCCACTATCTCTTGTATCGACACCAACTCTTTTTTATGTTGGATCGTTGGAACGCGCTCTTTGAGAATGGGGGAACCTTGACTTTCTCATATTCCCTCTTTTTGGAGTAGCAACCCCGCGAGAGAGGCAAGGCGTTGCGCAATGTACGGTCTGTGCGCTGTGCCTAAGGAACAGATTGTGCCGTTTGGGAGTCGACCAACGAAATTCGACATTGGGGGCGGCTTGTCGCCAACTCGCCGTCGAACACATTCAGTGTCGACATGAAGATGATTTTATGACCATTTATTGATATTCTGCAGGAAGTGGAAATTCACGGCAAAGAACTCGCGTCTCACGTTGGGGTTTACACGTTATTTTATAATATTTGAAGCTCATAAGCCGGCTTTCATCATGTTCCCAAGGAGGGGAAGGCGAGGACGGCCCCTGCGCCAAAACACAACACTAACACCCCTAAGCGGCCAATCATGATCCCCTGCCAACACCCTGGCATCCACATGATGAATCTGTTTACGGCGAGGCACAAGCGAGTAATGTTCAGTCGTGAGATGCAGTTGACGTTCCGGGAGCACTCATCACTGCGCAGCACTTGCAATCTCCTGCTCCGCGCCCCGCCGTCTTGGCGGCTGCTTTCCCCCAGGGCGGCTGGGTGAGTGAGCGAGTGTGTGTGTGTGTGTGGACTGAGTGTGGTTTAAGACTCTCTTGACCCCCCTTCCCCCACGCGGCCCTCCGTTTCCTCTGTGTTCCTCTCCGGGAGAGCCCCCCCCAAAAAAACCACCCTAGTGCTACACTCTTTTTGCCTTTCTTTGCCCTCAGTGGCCAGTCACTCGTTTAAAAATATTCAACATGCGTGTCTTTGTTCTGTCTTTGGGAGCCGCTGGGCTCGGCGTGGTCAATGCTTGGAGTGGAACTGGCACCGACTGTGTAAGTTCAAGTTGTTGAGATGGGAGCAAGAAGCCATGAACAACATGTTAATCGAATGACAGGAACCCAACAACTGCTACCGAAACTTTCAGGACTCCCGTTTCGAGGCCGAGGGCATAGCGTTTTGCCCAAAGTTCCTCGCCGGGACAACAACGAATCCCGCGGCAATCCCCACCGACTTCAACAACTGCTACAATGATATCAAGGCCGTCAGCAGTGCCTGCTCCTGCGTCACCTCGGCGAACCCACCTCCGGTAGTCACCCCGCCGCCAGTGGTAGTGGCCCCAAGCACCCCCAAGGCCGTGGTAGTAGCGCCCTCGACCCCAGCAGCGGTCGTCGAACCTCAACCCCAACCCGCCGCGAATCCGCCAGCGGCAGCAAATACACCAGTAGCAAACCCGCCAGCAGTAGCAGCAGCAAACACACCCGTAGCAGCAGCAGCAGACACACCAGCGGGGGCGGCAGTAAACCCCCAGCCCGCGGCAGACACTCCGGCAGCAGCGCCTGCAAAGGAAACCTCCAAAACCGATTCCCCAAGTGCTCCCCAGACCACCGTGAGCCATACCCCTCCGCCAACAGTTCAAGAGAGCGGCGTCTCCTCCCCTAAGCAGAGCGCTGACCACACCACCTCGAGCAAGACTTCCTCCTCCTCCTCCTCCTCCTCCGGGCAAACACCGAAACCGCGCGTCTCTGAGAAGGGCGTCCTGTACTCGACCAGCACCATCATGTCCACCAACACCCGCACCTTCATAACATGCCCGTCCTCCATGATCAGTTGCGCCTCGACAGACCAGCACCTGGTGACCACAACCGAAGTATTCCCTGCCGGAACTACAATCTTTGGCGTGACGACAACGACCGATATCGGCACCGTTGGTCCCGAGTCAGCCTCCCCATCATCGTCTACCACCTCGACAAAAAACGGCGGCGTCGTCATGCGTGGAGGTGTTGAGGTTGCTGCCGCTGTCGCTGCTGCTGGTATCTTTGCCGCAGCGATAATATTATGAAGGGGGCGCAAAGGGGGGGGAAAGAGAAGCTGGGATTCACACATCCGTACTAACAAAATCACTATGAGGGGCAGAGACGAAAAAAAATCTGGCAAAAGCCACCCTTGATATATAATGAATGCTCAAGGGAATCTTATGTTTATCATTATGAAATACCATGTATGTAGTCTTAATTCAAATGTATATATAATTATTACTGCTACCATTACGATTACCTGGTGGAAGTTTCAGCCTAGTCTAATTAGTTCATTCCTTGAACTTGAGACAGTCGATGAAGTTTCCCTGGGTGTACGCCTGTTTCAATTTCAAATGTCAACAACCACTTAGACTAGCTCAGCAGTCCACACGGAAATACAAATCAAAGGTCGGATTGTGGTTTCGTTGTGATAATTATGGCCACAGTAAGCACGCCCCCTAATTATCCGAGTAAACAACCATCACTTTTTTCATCCCAATGATGATCGGCCTGTAGTCTAAATTCAAACCCCCTTTACCCAAACCTTGACGACGTTCCTCGTCGTGCTAATATCCACCGTGGGATCCCCATCAACCAGCACCAAATCCGCCACCATCCCCTCCCTAATGGCCCCCCTCTCATGACCGATCCCAACCTCTCTCGCCGGCACCGCCGTGGCCGCGTTCAAAGCCTCGACGGGTGTCATCCCGACCTCTTCCACCAGATTCACCAGCTCATCGTGCATAGAACTCCCAAAGGCCGTCGGGAAAGGCGAGTCCCGGTTTGCGTCCGTCCCTGCGAGCAGAGTGACTCCGGCGCTGTACACCTTGGTGGCTTGTCTGTGCTGCCGCCAGGAAGGCGTTCCCACTACTAGAAGAAGAGCTGTTAAAAAAAAATGGAAAAAAAAAGGGCGAGGAGGCGATATTCCGCATGATAGTGAGGGTAGGGCACACGACGACGATGCCTCCTCCTCCCCGCCGGCGGGATATATCCCCGACGAGGGCATCGGAAATGGGTGCGTCCAGGGTGGAGTGGTGGAGTTGATCTAACCCGGCTTCGATGGCCTACGTGTACGCGAGGGTGCTGCTTGCGTGGGTGATAGTTTGCATTTTCTTGCCTTTATCTTTTTTTTTTGAGAGAGAGTGAGCGTGAGCGTGAGCGTAATAAGCTGCGTCGGCGAGGGCCGTGTGCTCGTCCTGCGTGAGCCCTGGCCCTGGCGCACTGCCAATGATCTTGATAAAGTCTGCTGCGCCTTAGGCGATTTGGGTCGCCACGAAGCCTGCGGCGTCGCTGGTGGTGTTAATGAACAGCGAGCCGCCTTCAATGGACCTGACCTCCCCTTCCACCCGCCACCCAAACAGCGACCGACATGATTGTAGAAGAAATTAACCAACATACACATCATTTCATGATCCTCCTCAATGCTATGAAACAGATTCTCGCCCCTCAGCTGCGTCACAGTCTCTGAACCGCACGACCCGTTACTTGCGTAGACCTTGCGCCAGGGTCCCGCCTCTTAGCGCCCATCCGCAGCCACAAGAAGTGGTCGGACAAAATGTCTCGACCATGCGCACCATGTCCCATGAGCCACCGATTCGCCTCCTGGCAAGAACCGCTCACACATGAAATCAAACCTCAGTTGTGCATGCCGTTTGGAAAGTGTGTCAACCTAAGCCTTCGTTCGTCAGCAAATGTTCCGTAACACACACGCATCGTCCTTGGGACCTTGCTTTGCCAGTTGCTGAAACAACGAAATGTCGCAGACAAATGCAGAATCGACCAATGGCCAAAAGATGACTGCGCTTTCGCGGCCAGTACAGTTTCTCTTAATTATCTTAAGAACCTCGGAGACCCATTTTGTTATTTATGTCGTCGACACTACCTTGGAGTTTCGACGGGGCTCGGATTGCCAGCGCTCATCTACTCTTTCGCCCCCCCAGAACACCAGAAGCTTCTTCCTCTTCGTCGAATAAGTTGTAAGGACTACATACCATTTAAAGGTACTTTGCTAATGAATGCTTTTTCGTCATATGCAGGAACTGTCACCAGTTATTTCACTCCCTGCTATCGTTCGATCGGCATTTTCAAAGTTTTTTTCTCGAGACATTCAGCAGACCATGAGCGAATCGCGTAACACGCCCTCAAATGTTGGGAGGTTGGCTAGGTCGGAACAAACCAGGGAAGACTGGTTGCGGCAGGGCCGCATCCCTGCCCAAAGCCTCAGGTCTGACGTTGATTATGGACTTGCTGATGCCAAGGTGACTTTCGGCACTGTCGGTGTAAAGGTCTGGGTGGCCAAAGAGAAGATCAGGAGTCACGGCAAGGAGACAACCGGCAAGGGCAAGGATACTTCCGGCTGATTTTGTTCTTGTTGTTGGTTACGGAGCTCTTCTATAGGGCTCCTAATTAACATTGTGGTTGTATGGGCTTTAGAATAATTAGAGGTCTAACTATCAAGTTGGTGATTCTAATATACACTCCATCGCGTTAGAGAGCTTTCCTCCGTGTTTTTCTCACTACAAGCCTATTCTTCAAGATTTGCAGAAGCGTACTTATGTATCTAACCGCTCACACTCTAGATTTTGTCTAAGAGTAAGAGTCCTTGGAAAAGCACGAAAGAATCTAAAGGTATCGGTGGAGACATAGCCTCGCGGGTTAGTATAATTAATCAGTAAAGATAACGCAGTGATGTCCACAATTTCTAGCTCCGCCTCACTCACGTCTCGCCCGGTGATGCGGCGCGCGCGACCAGAATCCCGAAGCCCTGCGAGGTCGAAGTCGCCAATTGCTAGGTTCCAAGCCCCGGTACGGAGACTTCGTCACCCGACTCGGACCGCTGTGGCCCCACGGATCCCGAACGAGTGCGCAGAGTAAGGCTCTAAGGCATTGGTATGACAAAGATGTCGCTCCCTTTTGGAAGGCGGCCGGGCAATGCGCACGGGCTTCTGCAACTTTTCCAGTGCCAAGGGGAAACAGGAGCTGATCTTGGACTGGCTGCCAGACTAATGGCAGTGGCTGATATATCATCTCCAAGCTCTAGTAAGCCCGCGTCGCAGGCTGATTCCCCGATTTAGTATGCTCACTCACGTCTTAATTACACTTAAACGCTTGTCCCAGCAAAGACGCCTATTGTGGAATTAATCAGCTGGTTTCGTGACCCAGGATAGAGACGATGATACTTGCCTAGGACGGAAAAGACGACCCAGTTAGCAACAAGCGTTGTCAGTTTGGGCAAACAGTACCTAAAAAGCAATGTCAGGTTGAAGATGTCCTTCCTCGCAGGCTCAGGATTTCCTCACTCTTGTTGCGTGTATAGCTGCAGAAACCCAACCCAAAAGATCCACTGAGCGATCCAACAAACCAGGATGCCGCCAAAAGACCACCAGATGGGGCCCCACATCTTGTTTTCTTCGGACCGCTGTATGTGCTCCAGTCGCTCCAGTTGGTTCTGCCACTGAGACGCAATGGCCTTCCATGACTCCAGCACCTCTGTCTTGTGAACTGGTAGAGGCTCACCCGGCTCCTGGCGTCCTCGCAAGTTCCTTCGCCACTGTTTTCAAGGCGTCATATGTCTCCTGGCAACCCTTTTTGATGTCTTCTTTCTCGCTTTTCATCTTGGGTCTCTGATCTCGTTGTAGTCTGTCGAGTTTGGCGACCTGGGAGCGGTAACCCGGCTCCTGCTTGGTCCGCATCTTTGTCATGGCTTGGCGCGAATGGACCAGCTTGGTCACAGATTCCACCAAGGGGTCCCACAGCACCGGCTGCTGCCCGTTACGACTGCGAAGCTTCTGCAGCCTATCCAGGCGCGCCTGCTCTCTGCGCTCCTCCTGCTTGACGCTCTTGCCCACCAAGCTCGCCAGCGACGACTTGACCCTGTCGACGTTAATGAGCTGGTTCCACACCATGACGAGACAGACGAGCACAACGACGAGCCAGAGCAGCGCGCCGGCCGACATCATATTCACAGCCGCGCCAAAGGGCACCTCCCTCAAGCGGCCGTCAGCCAGGTAGAAACCCTGGACGCGGGCGTGGTTGGCGACGAGACCAAAGGTATAGCTCGACAGCAGCTGCAGCAGCATCTCGGCGCCCAGGTTGGACAGGGCGCACGCCACGTACATGAGCTCACCCTGCTGCACAAACGTCAGCAGGATGGCCAGCCATGCCGTGCGCGGGCGCGTGCTCCACAGCAGCACCAGGGTCCCGACGCTGATGTGCCCGTACCCGGGGACGGCCCGGATCACGACTGCGTTCACCACGTTGGCGGCCGTGTGCAGAGCGGCTGACACGAAGGCCATGTACACCCACGAGCTGGCCCCTGGATCGCCGAGCCACCCGCACGTGGCGCGCTGCACGAGCGTGCGCCGCCCGACCAAGGGGGTCAGCACCAGCATGGCGGCGTTGGCGGCGGCGAAGGCGGCGAGGTTGGCGCCCAGGCCGGGGCAGTCTAGTGCTGGAATCGACCCGTCATCGCCGTGATATCGCGCCACCTCATCCCACGGCCGCGCGTCGGACAGCTGCACGCGCAGGAGGTCGGCCCACCCGGCAGGCAGGCCCGTCCAGTTGGCCACGCGCGCGGCGCACGACGTGTTGAGGAAGGTCAGCAGCTCGGCCCGCTCGCCCGACAGGAGGCAGGCGTCAGGGCACACGGCCGGGTAGCTCAGGTTGGCGCAGAAGCGGGCGTGGTCTATGACCTTGACGGAGTCGTTGCAGTGGGAGTGTGTTGCGTCGTCGAGCACGCAGTACGTCGTGATCGAGGCCAACCCGGCCTTGGAAAGTCTGTCGTCGCACGGCGTCTCGTAGGCGCATGCCGGATAGAAGTCGCTGTGGTCGTGGTAGCGGTCCGAGTCGTCGGCCTTGCGCGTGGCGGCCGCCACGTCGTGCTCCCACCCGGACGGCATGCCGTGGAACCTCTTGGCGCCGGCGCACGTGTGGTTCAGCTCGAGCAGGAAGTGGGCGATTTGGTATGGCGGCGAGTCAGGGCAGTCGGGCCGCGCCGCCTCCGGGTCCTCCCAGCCGCAGATCTTGTCGCGGCGAATGTAGGAGCGGCCGCGGCAGTTGGTCAGCGGCGTGCCCGGCGTCGGGTTGCTCAGGTTCGCCCACACCACGTCGGCTTCCCAGGCCGTGGCGTCGGAGAGGTTGGACGAGAAGTTGGCCATCCACGTGTTGGCCCAGGTGGAGTTGCACTTGGCGATGCTGTCGTGGAAGCCGTAGTCATCACTCGACTTTCCGTGGGCCCCCCGGCAGTCCCCGTCGTCGTCGCCGAGGCGCACTATGTCCAGCGAAGGCCAGTACGAGGTCCAGTTACTCGGCAGGCCGCGCCAGCCGGGGACGTCGCCGCATGTCGTATTCATCCAGTGGTAAATGGCTGGTTTCTTGACCGGGTCTACGCAGCTGAACGTGTCGAAGTCGTATGAGTCGACCCAATAGCAGAGGCAGGTTTTGTTGACTTGGCTTCCCTGCAAGCAGCCACTCGTCCGCGCGTCGCTCCAACGCCCGCAATCGTAGTGGCTCTGATTGCCGCCAAACACCCACCGGGCGCACTCTGGCAGGTCCAAGATGTCGTCGCACCCTGCCCATATCGTGGGCGAGGCAACGTTGGAAGTGAGCACGCTCCGGGCCTGCACATCCACATCGCCACCGTGGGATCCGGGGAGCTGTCCGGATTCAGAAAATACAAAAGCGTACAGTGTCCATGTTATTATGGCCACCACTGCCAAGAGAAAGAGCCAGACACGGTATTGAATGCGGTTCGCCATGGATGACTGACTTGCGTCATAATTACCTAGAAAGAATCGCCCAGTGTGGGACACGGGGTACCGGGCGGGCAGGATGTGGATATTAAAGTAGAATACTTGATCAGTGGCAGCTTAAACTAGTTACCCAGGTTAGTCTCGCTCGCTACTGCAGGCTTCCATCTTGATAAGTTAAGCCTCAGGGTCCTGGGGCTGGCACAGCACAGTTACGACGATTATCAGATACGACCATATCCAAAGCTGTTCCACACCGAAATCCGGGGAACGGACGGGGTATTTTTGATATTCCAAGTATTGAGTCACCCAGTTGGACCGATAGCAATTCCGGAATATAGAGTGGCTGGTACCAGGTATCAGACAGTGGTTGGAGGGTCCAGGCCAATGACTTCAGGCCGTGTAGCGGGATAATATCGAAGCGAGGCTTGTTCGGTGATCAACAAGGCTGACTTCCATAGCCGGATGCAACAACCACGCATGCATGCACCCCCCCAAATGATATAGCCACCGGGCGGGTGACGTGAATGAGGAAGGTGGACGAGGTAAGCAGCAAGAAATGCCGCGAGCTGCCCCTAGGGGGGGCTCCATTGATCCGACGACCGACGCGCTCGGTCTCGAAGCGTTTGGCTGCGTGCTGTCATATATCCCTGAGCAGTTTTACGAAAGCGCTGCTGAGATTAACGTTTGGAACCCTACCAAGACCCCCAGGGGATATTAGACTACAAAGCAGGGGAAGTTCATTGCCAAATATGCCGTGGTCAACAAATGGAAGAAGGGGGGAAAGAGTGTCACATGGTGCATCGCCGTCCTAGACGGTCCCAAACTGCGCTGCCGACTCAGATGCACATGGTGCAAGCACGGGGTGTAACAGCGCGATATTATGTATGCGCCACCAGTTTCCCGCCCCCCAGGGCCTGGGACTTCATTTAGTTCCGCACCCGTAGATGAAAAAATGCGGGGAGACGACTACTAGTCTGCCCTGCCATGTAGTCCAGAAGGCCGGCATTCCGCCGGGGAGAAGGCGAGATTACAGTCCTAGACTAGACTTTGACTTGGCGTTGCCGGGCTGCCGGGCGGAATATAGGGAATGCAGCACCGACTCCGGCCGAAGACGTGGCACATTGTAAATTTGGGGTTAAATGAGCCCGACGACGTTGAGGGCGCTGGATGTTGGGAATGGGTTTTCTGGTCTTTGTCCAGACATGACTTGGGAATAGGGGCATCGTGTCTTCACTCCTCACTCACAGAATCACTGCAACTGGCGCGGGCCATTAATACCTAATTAGGTATTCTAGGTATTTAGCATTGTATTGACAAAAGTGCAAACAGCCTTAAAGTACAGTGAACCACACCGACACATCATCCCCCGCCACTCCCACACTTGAATCCCTCGCTGAAGGAGGCGATCCCTCATGTCCTTTGGCCTCAGTTGGCGAGCCTGTTTTCCATATCCACCAAAGGCTGCAGGAAGTCATGCAGCGCAATAGCAAACATACCCGTCGTTCGTTGTCTGTCACGGCGGTCATGTCGGAAGAAGAGAGCGAAGTGAGTATTAGAAAGGGGGGGGGGGGGGGGGGGGGGGTTTTTGGGTTGTTGGTTGGGGGTGGGGGTTGGGGGGGTGGGGGTGGGGGGGGGTGGGGGGGTGGGGGGGGGGGGGGGGGGGGGGGGGGGGGGGGGGGGGGGGGGCGGGGGGGGGGGGGGGGGGGGGGGGGGGGGCGGGGGCGGGGGGGGGGGGGGGGGGGGGGGGGGCGGGGGGGGGCGGGGGGGGGGCGGGGGGGGGGGCGGCCCGGGCCCCGCGGGCGCAGGGGCGCGCAGACGCGCGCGCGGGCGC
>JAPDFK010000348.1:0-48510 GCA_027569635.1 Lasiosphaeriaceae sp. G1095 | reverse complement strand
CCCCCCCCCCCCCCCCCCCCCCCCCCCCCCCCCCCCCCCCCCCCCCCCCCCCCCCCCCCCCCCCCCCCCCCCCCCCCCCCCCCCCCCCCCCCCCCCCCCCCCCCCCCCCCCCCCCCCCCCCAGGATGTTGGATGCAGTATTTCCGCGGGCTCCTTTACTTGGTAGTTTCCTGACCGGTCATTGCCTTCGAGCCCCGGCCCAGGGGTTCACCTGCGACCGCCCCCTCCTTCACCTTCATCTCGCCAAAGGCGGTAGAAAGTACACCCAGTGACCATGCCTTTGGACGCCATCGGCCTCGCTTTCGGCTCCTACAGCTTCATCTTCGACCTGGCCCATACCTGCTTACGAGGATGGAAACTCCTGGGTGAGTTCAAGACTTTCAACACCAGGGCGCCATCACTCCTCGTCGCCTTTGCCCTCCAAAAGGCCCGTCTAGTCTAGACTAGAGCTTCACTGCTCGCGCATGGGGTACACTCTTCTCGCCGATGGAGCCTTCTCTTGCGTTTCCGATGGCCAGTTTGCCACCTTGCCGATACGCGACCTCTTCCGCAATCGTGCTGCCGTCAGCATTATCCGCCTCCGCCTCGCTGCCATCGCCGATGCTCTAAATGGGATTGCCCGCCTGCTCGGGGAGATTGACGTTCCTGCGCGCCGTCGTCTCGACACCTTTCTCAACGGACTCGCCGACAGCATCGACGTGGACACTGTGGTTGGGGACGCCAACGACGTGAGCCTCGAAACCCTGCGTGTCGGCAATGACGATCGCGAAGGGCAGCTGGAACGAAGTTTCCGGTCTCACTTCGACTGGATACGCCGGTTGGTGAGGGATGGGGCCATCTCGCAGTTTCCAATGCCGCTGGGGAAGAGGAAGAGATTCAAGGGCGTTGCCGCGCGCACGCTGCAAAATTTGGAGGGACATCTAGACGAGCTACGCAGGGAGAATGATGGGCTCGAAAGTTTCCTGGTATCCGAGTGCACCATCAACATTGTCTCAGGCCAGCTCGTCCAGGCCCAAGCCGATCCTGCCGCCCTGGTCAGCCTCGTTAGCGCGAGCCAAGCTGCGGTACCCGCCGTGTCGATTGCGGCCATCAACATATTGGCCACCATCGTGGAAGATCTCATTCCCTACCAAGACGGCTCGTTGAGGGTGTCTGGATTACCCGACCGAAACCCGGAAGAAGAGCCACGCTATGAAGTGCAAGGTCCTTCCGGACCAGTACTCGTGGAGTAGAATCTCAATTCTCTGGTAGGGAACCAAGAAGAGCTTCCAGAAGCGAGAAGGCGACTGTCCAATCTCGTGAACAGGCTGGCCCTGGAGGAGCCAGAAGAATACCGTATCGTAGGAGCGGCCGTATACGTCGAAACAACCATCGGAAACGCCGCCGTCTTCGGCTTAGTCTTCGGCCTCCCTCCGAGTTTCTCTCATGGACAGCAACAAATCGTCAGCCTCGCCGACGCCTTCGAAAAAGTTCCTACCCCCTCCCTTGGACAGCGGTTCCGCCTCGCTTTGAACCTGGCCGTGGCACTTTATCAATTCCAGACCTCGCGCTGGTTCCACCAAGGCATCTCCTCCTCCAACATCCTCTTCATCAGCCACCGCGACCAACCGGCGCAGTTTCACAGTCCTCTCATCACGGGCTTCGGCTTCTCCCGCAACGTCAGCGAGGCGTCAGGACGGCGTCAGAACTATGATGACCCTTATCAGCATAAACTGCGCCGGACAGACGATGGCAACGGTCGACCCCGTTACCGCGGCGAGTTCGACATTTACTCCCTGGGGAGGGTGCTACTCGACATTGTGCGTTGGGGTCAGGTAGGTGACAAGGACAAGGATAAAATTTTGGGCATGGTTCCGATGCTCTTTGGTGATCTTTACGCGCACGCGACTCGGTGGTGCCTGGGTGAGGATGAGACATCCCCGGTTCATCCAAACAGGATTTCGATCGGGAATGGTGGGGCTGTGACAAGAGGCTCTTGGGATAATCAGTTGTCGGTTTCGTTTGCCACAAATGTGATTTTAAACCTGCGGAGATGCTCGGCGTAGGGGACCGGATAGAAAGGCTGGCGAAGGGTTGAGATGGCCGTTGAAGTGTTCGGGCATCGGTATGGAGGATCTAGATGTTTCGGGCTGCTTCAGAGTTTTCTATAGGGTTGCACAAGTCCGGTCAGCGACGCACTTGAAGGAGCTAAGGTGGATGCAAGAGTAGATGATGACACCAGTTTCAGGGTAGGTGTGTTGGTAGGCGCGCTTACCTGCCTCGAACTGTGCCTAGGCTTTGCCCAGCGGCATGAAGCAAGTTTGGGGGCTGATGATCTTAATGTTGAATACGAGAAATATGATTGCATAGATTTTCTCGAGTAACAAAATACCTCAAGGGCCACGTTGGGGTCATCAAAGTGTCCGCCGCTCCTCATATTGGGGCGTAGCATGTGCTCATCTACCAACTCGTGTCAAGCCTTGGCTACTTACGTTATAATCGCGGGAAAGAAAATGTTTAGGCTCGTAAATGGCAAGATGGTTCAGTCCGCTAGTAGCGTGGAGGTTCCCTTCTGATTCTCGGGGCAAGCCCAAGGACTATGGCCTCAGCTGCCGATTTGCTAGACTTGACGTTAAGCTTTAATTGACTCTGTTAAGATCTCCGATAGATTGTAACGTGGAGGTCCTAGAATATGGCCTACAACTAGATCTAGAGCCAAGAACCGGGGTGGGGGAGTACAATCTAAAAATCAGGGCCAAATTCATTGGGCTCCACTTCTGGGCTTAGGGCCTTCTTCTGGGTCTTGTAACTATGGGAGACCTTAATAGTAGCGTCAACTGCGATTGCCCCAACCCCGAGGACAGAGTTGACACCGTCTTGTATCATAGGTTCGCTCATCGCCAAACCTTGAGTCTATTCACAATCTTGTTGTTCGGCATGTCAGGTCTTAGGCATTGCTTCTGCATGGACCTGTCCTTATACAATATAGATTCAGTACTGTGAGTGAATCGTGTACTCTAGGTTTGTATGAAGTAACTTTGGAGACCAAGCTGATACTCTCCCTCTATAGACGCAGTCCATAGGCCTCCCCATTTGAGGTCCTAACCACCCACCCCGGGCAACTGGATCGTGCTCATTTCTAGCCCCGCCCAAATCAAGGAGTTGGAGGCCGCTTCTGGCAAGGCACTTTCTCTGTATGCGGCATCACGAGAGGCAAGTGGGAAACAAGCATACCACTCACTACCCATCATCCCTTTTAACCTTTTGGGCAGATTCTGCAAACCCAAATACACCCTGCATGGACTTGACATGTCATCAAAGGGTGTTGATTACCAGTCTAACTTTGCACGCGCCGTCCGGGTCTTGTTGAAAAACCAGCCTCCTCAGGTATTACCGGGCTTCCATTCGGGCCCCGCATTGCCGAAATGAATGCTAAAGATCCCATTGTTGACGGTAAGGGCACTTGACTCGCCACTAGCCTGACATTGAATCGACCTTTCTGACGGAAATGCTTCATCCAGGACAGAGACAGACGTCAATGTCTGCCATGGTTCAGAGGCTTGTTACGCTGACAACTGGCACCGCCATATTCGGTTCGGAACTCGGTACGTGACTTCTCTATTCCTCTATTTGACTTGTCCGCAGGGTCATACTAACACATGGGCATACCTATGTTTCTCAGCCAGCAACGATGCCTTCATGAAATCCGTTTTCGATTACGTGGAGCAGGTGGCGCTCAGTGCCGAGATAGAGAGCTCGCCGCCAAGGGGGCAAACGATCCCCACACACGTATGCTGCAACCGCCACTTTACTTTTGGGTCCTCATGCTATCGCTGTTAATAGTAACCTTTTCGGTTTGAAAAATCAGGCCGACCTTATCCAGTATCTACTCGACGCCTCACCACCAGAGACATCCTGGACGCCCGAGAGGCTGGTCAAAGAAGTCATGGCAATTTGGCTCGGGTCCAGTCATCCCACTAGACTACCACTGTGAGTGTACCGCTTTTCTTTTGACAATACACAGAGCCAGAATCACATATACCCCTTTGTCCTTTCCAAAGATATATTTTCCTCGCTGACTTTCATCTTTTTGTTTTTCCGCAGATTGCAACGATCGCTATGTACAACCTCTGTTTATACCCCGAGTACATCGAGCCTCCGCGCCATGAGATAGCCAGCCAGGATAGGGATGCCGATTTATGTACGGGAGAGCTGCCCCTGCTTGACAGCTTCATCAAAGAGTCTACCCGTTTGTCACCTGTTGATTGGTGTAAGACAATAACATCCCGTTTTCCCCCAAAGCCCGTCCATCTTCTCTTTCATCGTATTCAAACCTGACTCGTGTTTCTTAACAATGATTACTAGTCTAGTGAGCACGCGTCGAGAAGCCATCACGCCATTTTCTCTCCAAGATGGCACGCATCTCAACGGAGGCGACTGGCTGTGCACACCCGCTGGGACAATCAGACAGCACTACAGACACTTCCCGGAGCCCGATGCAGTTCAACGGGTTCCGGTTCATGTACTAGGCTATTGTCGAAAAGGTCAGCTTGGATTTGGATCCAGATAACCCAGCACGACAGCAGAACCCCTACTCAAAGATGACAGATGTCAATCCGACCTGGCTGTTCTGGGGGACGGGACGCTTGGCGTGGTAATTAAAGAGCCCTTTTTATTCTCCCGGGCCCTCTTCATCAGTGCTAACTCACATTCTTCATGATGTAGTCCTGGACGTTTTCTTGCCACCGCAACGGTCAAGATGATTGTTTCCCAGGTCACCTTCAACTATGACATCAAGCTGGTCGACCCGGCCGCGCCACGGACGGACATGGACATGGCGATCTACTACGATCTGTCGTGAGGATACGAAGGTGGCTCTGATGCCGCGGTCCAATTAAGGCCCATTGGATTAGTGTATTATTTCGCCTCACTTTTATTATCTGGCTATCAGGGGATATAATGCGGATGGAGACATGCCGACCTAATTACTTGTATTAGACCTAGGGCCAGAGGGAACGAGTAGCTGAGCATCCAGCAACCAATAACCTATATATCCAAAGGACTCCTCATAATAATATTACCAGCTCCAAACCCTCGTGCGCCGAATACGAAGACGAAGGAGAAAGTAGAGGTAAAAGTAAAGGGAAATGAAGGCGAAGGGAACCGACGTATCGAGACCCGGGAAGGAAAGAACCGACATCGTGATATCAGAGATGAGAAGACAGGCGGGGAATAACCACCAGAGCCTGAAAAAAGGTACGAAAACGCGAAAGGAAGCATATGGCGGCGGGGCCATAGTACTACTAGCAGGCCACCGTTTCCTATAGCTGAGGTTGAGGAGAATGTAGACGAAGGAATAGGCCGGCTGGCAAATCAGAATATTCGTAAAGAAAAACATAAAAATCTGGCTGGTGGTAAGGTTCCGAATCGAGATGCATACAAAGACCGATACGGTAACTGGTATGACGAGAAGGGAGGCCAAAAGAATCGCTACGGGCATCCATGTCGTCTGTGTGTAATACTGCTGAAGAGTTGCTCTTGTGTCGTCTACTGTTTGCCCCGTCTCCAGGTGAATGAAGGGAGGCGTTACTCTGTGGTTTCTTTCTGCGTCGTCGTTCCCTGCTGCATTGTTTCCTGCAGTAGTAGTATCGACCGCGGTTCCCGAGAGATTTTGATCGCCTGGCTCATTTGCTGGATGGCCGTGTTCTGACGGTGACGCGCCTCCGCCAGGGAGATTTGCTGATGAACAGCTCGTTCTAGACGTGTTCTCGTGGATATCGCTTTGTCGGGGCATTGATTGCCCTTCAATCGCTGTGCCCGCAGCTATTTTTTTAATTTTTTTTTGAGTCAGCTTGATTTAATAGTCGGTACTCGTTTCCGTGTGAGTGTAGGTGTTAAGTGAATAGAGGTATGCTTTTCATACCATGTCCGTGACCCTCTTGTGTTGTTGAGCCATTGGAGTGTTGGTCAGAACCCCGTTTCGGAACAATGGCTTCAATCGTCGTAATGATTGGCCCAATGAGTAGGAAAACAGGGAGAATTTGGCCGAACGCCCAGTCGTTTTCACTAACAGTGGCTGAGGAACGTGCGGCCAGCAGCCGGACTGTGCCCCATGCAGCCGACACGATAAGCCAGTACAGCTTTGGTTTGAGTCGAATAAGCTCCAGCCTGGCCAAAACGTCGAGAAAAGCAAAAGATTGGCTTACATCAGAAAGACCAGAAGTTAACAGGTCAGCGTAGAGTTTTCCAACAAGATACATCGCTATCAAGGGGTTGATTAATACCGCCACTCTGAGTCTTGCTGGGGGCGCGTCCTTGTTCTGGGCCTTTTTCATTACTGTAGTCAGCCATCTGATGAATATACGGCTGGTTTTTTGGCGCAAGTTGAGCCGCACACCGTCTGACAAGAGCTTGATAAGCTTGACAGAACGGGTACAGTAGGTGAAAAAGAGCAGAACAACGGATACAACGCAGGACTGAAGGGCAGTCGTCTCGGACAAGGGAACGCTGGCGCAATAATCGTGCTCCCCGTTACCGTTGGCCGGGATGGTCGAGTTGAGCCGGTTGTAGCACAAGGTCTCGTTGAATAGAGCTCGGCCGGTGTTCACATTAAAGAAACACCACGTGTTCGAGGAAGGGTGAGCAGCTGTCGGCTGAAGAAGAACATTCCATTCCGCTGGCAAGCCGCGTAGGTTCCCGAGCAGGTTCGGCCAGTTGAAGAAAGCTGTTGGCACCATTGCTGTGATGAGCCCCAGCCAGAGAACGGTCATAAAGAATAGCCTCAACCCTCGTTCCAACTGGTTCTGGTGAAGGTGCGCTCTCAGAGCTACCAAGCATGCCATGTGTGTCAGGTTGGAAAACCATGCCAGGTACACAGCCAGCTGCCAGTGGTAGGCCGATATGAAGCAGGAGAGATCGTGATAGGCGCTGATCAAGATGCCAATGCCGGTGAGGATTTGGACGTCACACATGCTGAGCATGACCTATACACGAAGAGGATTAGTTTTTGTTATCTCGACGGGTATTTCACATAATTTGTTTGCTGTACTTTTGTAAAAGCCTTATCCCATCTCGGTCGTTGAGTGATCAGTTTATATCCTCTCGTTTTCTTCAGTCCTCCAAACAGTCTTTCGCCTGCATCGCTGGACCATTTGATTGCCAGTTGGTCGATATGGTTTGGGGTCCAACTTTGGCTATCGGCATTCGCCTTCAGCTTGTCCCGTGCTGCATCAGGTTGAAATGGGTTCTTGGTAGGATCAAAACCAAGAACATAGTTTAGCACCACGAGTGCCACAACAAACCAGGCGGTTCCGAGGAATCCAGCGAGTACCTGGGCCGTCAATAGTGCAACGGGTCAGCCAATCTGGATGGAGTCGTTGGTGCCCCCCCCCCCCCCCATCATGGTCCAGTCACGGCAACGGTGTCACTTACCCCTGGGCCAGAAATATCCGCATACGGACCCAGCTCTGCTGGTGGCTCAAAGCAAAGGTTGGAGCACCGCGATGACATATTTGAGCTACCGCGACGAAGTAATGACAAGGGTTGCAACTACCTGTGGGGATGGTGTTCGAAGAAAAATTACAAAAAGGTACTCCTCAGCTGCGTGATTTCTCATGGGTATCCCCACTCCCAATCTTGGTGGCGTGACTGGCGTCCACTCAGGAGGCACAGATCTGCGCAGCTAAAAACAAAAACATCGTCAACACGTGGTCATGTGATCTCAAGTGAATTCAGAGAACATGATAGGGGGTCATCAAAACAAGCTAAATATCACGTTGGCAGAGTAGGTTCGAAAATCACACAATATCAGAAAGGTTGAAGGAAAAGAGAAAGATGGCCAAATGAATTCAAAGTTCTTTCATATTCAAAGTCCGAGTCGAGAAGAGCCTGCAAGAAATTCTTTGATGTCCCCGTCACCGCCAAATATAGTCCCCTTGCGCCACGCTCCGTGAAAATGGCAACGCTCTTAAGTATAGAGCTTAGCCAGCTCCTATATCCGACCGAATAGAATCAGCAGGATTGCCACTTCCGCCTCGACCATGTCCTCCACCACGGCCACCGGGACCAAGGCCGCCACCACGGTTACCACCATGTCCTCCCCTGCCGCGTCCTCCACCGCGACCTCCACGAGGACCTCCTCTGCTTGATCCACGGCCTCCACTTGAGCCTAATCCTCCTCGACCAGACCCAGAACCAGAGCCGCCAGCGTTGCCAGCGTTGCCAGCGTTGCCACCGGCAGGAGCCTCCCCACCACCACCGCTAGAGCCAGATCCAGTTCCAGCTCCAGCAACATGCAGCTCTCCACCACCAGCACTGTGCTCAACAGCGGTGATACCCACCGCAACCGGATCAACGCCATACAGCAACTGCAGACCGGGGAACAGCTCGTCCCGTTTCTTGAGGATGAACCGGCGGGCGGCGTCGGCCTGGTTTCTCCACGACCCAAACTGCCAGACCATGGTGCGGTGCTCGTCTTCGGCCTCGGTCTCGCGCAAGACGAACACGTCCTGGAGGTCAAACTTGATGTTTGCCTCGAGGAACGCCATCATGCGGTGGTAGTCCACCGCCTGCTTGGGGCCCGTCATGACCAGAACGCGCGAGTTGTTGGGATGGCCTGTCGTCTCGGGAACGAGGATGCGGTTCCTTTTGTTTTATTTTTACGAATATGTTAGCTAATTATCAAGGGTGGTTTTGGAGGTATAGTTAAGTGTAAAGTCTTCGGCTTGTTATATCCCAGGAATATTAGACCAAGGAAGAGTGGGAAAAAGGGGGGGGGGGGGGGAAGAGCAGAGAAAAACGAGAAAGAAAATAAAACATACCACATGACCTGGACCGTATGCCCAGCAATGATAAGCTTGCCCGCCTTGACAAACTCATACAGCCGCTCTGCGCCCGCCCGCGTAAAAGTGGACAGCTTCGATGTGGCGGCCCGACGAGCCTCCCCCGGCTGAGTGACCGACACGGCGCAGATCCTGTCGAACGGGCCGTGCGCCGTCAGCACCATCAGCAGCATCTTGACGGTGATGCCGGCGGGGAGGTTGACCAGGAACAGGCACGTGCTCTGGTCCGGCGCGATGGCCGCCGACTTGTTGCCCGGCGCCGAAACGTTGCCCTTGTACCCGGCCGGGTAGCTACCCTTGGCCGCCGCCGCGCGCTCTTCTTCGGGTGCCTTGGTCTGCGAGCTGTCTTGCCCGCCTTGAGCCATGTCCATGGGCTTTAAACCCGTGGACAGGCCGCGACTGCCCGCACCTGCGTCGGAAGCCATCTGTGAAGTTGATAGCAAAGAATTAGTCTATTTATGTTCAAGGGTGTATCGTTTAGAGACGAGCGCTAGAAATTCCGAAGGGACAGTCAAATTCCCAAGGATGAGATGGCTCGGATATCGCGGACCTTCCCATGCGAAGGAGCTAATTAGATGCTGGCAAGAGAAAACTTGAAACGAGATAGGCCACACAGAGGGCGCGGCTCTCGTACGAATGATGACTCGGCAGGTTTGACAGTGATGTGTTGGCGATTTCTCTGGCGGAAAAAAAGAGAGGAGGAGGAGGACTGCGGGGTAGTGGGCAACTGACCGCTTGGGAGGGATATATGATGGGAAAAGTAGATTGATAGACGAGTCAAGGAAGGCGGAGTGCATCGGGGGAAGGGTAAGTTGCGAAGTGATGGCAGTGATGCAGCGCAAATGTCATCGCCTTGCAGGTCCCTAGGCCCGACGCTTCAAGAAAGACCCTAGACCGAAATATACTTACGGTAATATGTGTGCTATCTGCGATATACGCGCGGCAAGAAGGGAGAGAGAGAAACGAAGCCTTGAGGCTAAAGCTGGGGTGGTGATAGTAGGCGATATGTCACGGGAGTCCAAGCCAACTCAAAGTTGGACGTCGATGTTGGTGGAATAAATGTGAGAGCCTGAAGGAAGAAAAAAAGAGGAAAGGAAGAAGTTTAGTGGAGGCGTGCTAAAATATTTATATCTGTCTGGCCCGGGGATCAGACAATAGGTCCGCCCAGATAAACGCCATATCAATAGAAGCCTAATCGAATATCAGATTATTATCAAGTAATTTCTTTCCCTATCGGGCTCTTTATCTTTCGTCGAGGTCGGGAAAATGAGATGAATTGTAGCTACCTATGCAGCAACGATACAATGAGTCTATTGGCCAGCGACGTATTGACATGATAATGTTTGCTATGAGTTGACTGCTATCCATAGTCAGGTCAGCCTTAAGGCATTTACTTCCTAGTGATCCATTGACTCGTCAGGTTTGTTTACCCTTCAAGGTCACTCTGCTGTTGATAAGCCCCTGGCTCAAGAGCTTCCTATTGGCTGTAGAGTACCCCCAGGTATCTGGCGCTCTTCATATTGTGTCCACCACCCCTTTAGAATCGCATTAGGCGAGAACTAGGACCAGCTGGTGGTGAAGAGTACATAATGTGATCCGTTGTCCAGGGCCCACCTGAAGGCCCAGAAAACTCCTTTGCCCGGGAGACTGTCGTCATCTGATTGCTGACTGGTAAACACCGCATATTCTTTTACCAGTTCTACGCAGTCAGCTCAGCGGCAGTTGCGTCGCGGCCTGTTTGAACCTTTCCCGATTCAGTAGACCTGGGGACCGCGAACCAAAAACACACGGAGAATTTCTTTAGCATGTGCTGATATTTACTTAGCTATTAGCCCGAAGAAAAACTCTCGGTAGCATTGCCACGATCTACAATCTGTCCATCCACCTCATCCCACGAGGGCCAGCGATCACGGATGTGGGCATCTTCCAGAATACTGTTCAAGATTGTAAGTTCAAATAAACAAGACAGATACCAATAATTAGCCAAGTTCGTGACAGTGTTATAACATCAAAAACCCGGAAAAGACGGGAGTTTTGAACAACATTCAAGAACAGGAATTCATCCTCTAAGTGATATATGGCGCAACCGTACAGCCAAACCAGGCGCGCGCAAAACAAACTCAAGATTACGTCCGTCGATCCCTAATAAACCCTTGCCAGGAGTGCAAACAGCGCCCCATGAAAGATTATCCGCGTCCGACGTTTGGCCAAGCCCCTTGAATCATTTCTAACGCGTCTCAAACAGGTATCCTGTGGCGTTCTGCCAGAGCGTCGTAATTATGTCAAGTCTCCCTAAATGAACGAAGTGGAAGGACTGGTTCTGGTGCTGCCTGTGCGACAGAAACGGCGAGGATCAAATGGCAAAGATCGAGCTGGCCGTTCGAGTTGGAGAACAACGTTGCTGACTCGTCGTCCAAGCAAGTGGGCAGGGGTTTCGAAGAGTACGCCGCGCTCCAAAGTGAGAGCGGACACTGTCCGGGAGGGTTTCGGAGGGGGGTGGCTGCGCGCAACGAGCGCTGGCATCGTTGATCTTTGCCAGTCGTCTGGGGCGTCTGGGAAGGAGTTGACATTGTTCTCGTTCTCGTTTGATAAGCGAGGGCTCAATTCGTCGGAGGGGATAGAGTTACTGAAACTAGGAACAGCCGAAGCCGACTGTCGAGGCAGGTCAGTCATCCTCTTTCAGCCATGGATGGAGTAGCGAAGAAGCCCAAGCCCGAGTCTCTATCATAATGCTCCTTTTTTATAAGCGATGGCGCGGCCGTATCCAGTGTAATGATATTTGGAACTGTATGGGGGTGGGGGGTGGCTGGGGACAGGGGGGTCGTTGCGCCGAGTGATTAGGAGACAGAACTTTCACAAAAAAACAGTGGAAGCTTACTAGGTAGGTACCTAGGTATGCCAAGATACACCCCCTATTTGTGACTTACTACAGAAAAACAACAACCGCGACGGTTCCCAGTCTGTATGCTTGTTTGTGTGCTCGCTCCCCTGAAGGTGGACAGCCTCAAAACTGACGATTCGGAGATATTATGAGTCGAGCTGCGGCTTCCATGCTATAGTCACGTACCTGGGGTCCTGGTAGCCAATAAAGGCTGCGCGCTGCTTGCTGCTTGGCGAGTCCGATCATGATGTGGTGAACGTCGTCTTCCGCTGGAGCAAGGGCACACACGAAGAAGATCTTCCAGGACGACGTGAGTCAATAGGTATAGGAAATGGCAGTAAATAATTGCTAAATTAGTAACTAAATCAACGCTAAAAAAATCATGAACATCATGGGCTTGTTCCAACTAGTCCAAAGATACAGGCCCTCAAAACATGTGCTCTTTGTGCAGAGCGTGGTACCTTCTCCTGCCAAGTTCCACACACCCAGAGTTCCATGTAATGCATCTCCCCGGAACCCGAGAGCATCCGTTTTGAGTGCCTTGAGACCATAGCTTCTTCGATATAACTCCCACCAAGGGAGATAGAAAACTCTCTGATCTCTCAAAAAGATCTCGAGGTAAACCTGCTTAACCCCGCCGCTTCATACCAATCTCCAAGCCCAGGGGCTTTCTCAAGAACCCCTCCTTGGTATCCATATAGTCCTGCCGGAGGGTGATGTCGTACCTTCTCGCCCAACTTGCCACGATTAGCTTCATCTCCATCTCGGCGACGTTGCGGCCAACGCAGGACCGCGGCCCGTAGCTGAAGGGGATGAAGGCATTCTTTTGGCGGGGTGTCAGGTTATCCCAGCGCCCCGGGCGGAACTCGTTGACGTCGGGCCCCCAAATCTCGGTGGAGTGGTGGATCGAGTAGGTCGGGACGCTGAGCACGGTGCCAGGCGGGAAGTAGTAGCCGCAGAGGTTGATGCCGGGTGAGTCGTTGGGGATTTGGCGGGGCAGGCCGATGCCCGACGTGGAGTGGTGGCGGAGGGTCTCGTTGATGACAGCTTGGAGGTAGGGCAGGTCCTTCACCATGTCGAAGGTCGGCACGTCGATGTAGTCCGGGATGGCGGTGTCGAGCTCCGCTTGTAGCTTGCCGATGACGCCTGGGGTGCGCATGACATGGTACAGAAGGGCGCAGGAAGAGTTGGATGTGGTGTCGCTGCCGGCAATCAGCTGGGTCAAGGCTTCAGCTGTGAGCTCTTCCCGGCCGAGCGGCTCGCCCTTGTCGTCGCGGCCCTCCATGAGCCGCGCGAGCAGGTCCTTGCGACTTTCCGAGGGCGGGTTCTCAAGGCGGGCGGTGACGCGGGCAATGGCGATACCGGCGAGACTCTGCACTGCCTGCAGGCCCTGGGTGAAGAAGGGATCCGGGAAGTATTTGGCGTAGGGCTTGAGCTCGGGGAGAATACCAAGGGCGCCCGAGACTTCGCCGCGGCGGTTGAGGATCTCGATGGCGGGAGCGTAGGTGGGAGGGCTGTCCGGGGAAGACCTGATCTCGGCCATGTCGGCGCCGGATGAGAGCATCCCAAAAGGGGCACCGAAAGCCAGGTCGCCAATAACGTCGAAGGCCAGAAAGTTGAACCATGTGAGACAGTCGATGTGAGCGCCGTCAGGGCTGGAGGACCGCCGGATGAGATCGTCCCATTGCTTGACAAACAGCTCAAGGTTGCTATGAATGTAGGGCTCGAACTGGCTGACCGACTTGGCGGAGAAGGTGTGCGAGACAATCTTGCGCTTGCGTGTGTGTTCGGCGCGGTCCCTCGTATTGAAGAGACCCCTGCGAATGCTGACAAAAGCGTCGTAGAAGGAGCTGCGGAGAGTTAGCCGGTACAAGCAGAACATAGCGCGCCTCTAGGTGAGGCGGGGTCGACGTACGACTTTAGGAAGCCATTCCCATGGCCATAAATGGCAATAATGGCCTCGTCATCGTTGATGCTGACGTGGTTTGGCTGGATGCGGACGACGGGACCTAGCTTCTTGTGCAGCTTGTCGACTGTGTCGTAGCGATCTCCCCTCCGGCACACCCACAAAAGCCAAAGGTTTGAGAATTGGGCAGGAAATGGTGCTGGAATCCGGCGAAGCTGCGTAAATGTGAACAGATACAGGACGAGGTAGTAGGCCAAAAGGGCGACGACCACGACGGCCGGCGCCCAGGGCGAAAAGATGTAGTTGATCACTGCCATCATTGTTGTCGACTTGGAGAAGAGTTGCTTGCGCTGTAATGAGGTATGTACGAGGCAAGAAGGAACAACCGTAAGAGAGGACGAGGGGTCAAGGCTTTAAATCGACAGGCCTTTTTTTGACAGTTGACTAGGGAGAGACGGGTAACAGGGCGCTGACTGACATGTGGCCCGCCTGCCTCCATGCCTACCCCGTAATAATCCGTATCCATTCAGCGTCCCAATCTCCACCGCTCCCGAGAGACCGCGTTACCCCATCGCGGGGGATGGCGTGGTGAAAACGGCACGCGAGTAACGGACATGACCAAGGTGACAGGCGGCGGCGAAGGAGACACAGCTCCAGGGAAGCCAATCAGGGGCCAGCCGTTTCCTGTTCCCGAACACAGGCTCGGCTTGAAGGATAGCGCGCCCCCGGCGATTTCCCCAAATTATGGACGGGCTTGACCAGTTTGGCTACCACTCCAGAGGAGGCGCCTCCGCAAAAAGTGTGGGGAGACGGCGCCACCTACGCCCGGCAGCACTGAACGGCACCGAACCGTTGCGGCCAAGAAAAGAGTGGACTCGGAAATCCTGAAACCTGGGGGGATTCGGCCTTGATCGCGACTCCGAATTGCGTCTCTGCTATACTATGAGCGAAGCCAAGGCCGAGCAGCCACTGGCGAAATCCTGGCCCCTGAATTGTTCAGAAACAGGCTCGTGCTTTTCTCGTTAGGTACTTGCTCAGCAAGGGCAGGCACTGCGGCCCCATGATGTTTGCGCTGCTTTGACTTTGCCTAGCGCACATCAAGAGTCCAGAACAGATACATGTGGGGCAAAGACATGGTTTGTTCGGCTATAACTTTGACAAGCAAACATGTCCAATTCATTCCTGCCAGTTAATTGTGTTTACATGTGGATGACGTATTGTCCACTAAAACCCACCCCCCCAATGCCAACGCCAGAACCATGCAAGTCCTCCAAGAAATACAAGAATTAGCTAAAGTATCAACAAGTACAACAACTAAGTACAGTAGGAACAAAGTTCCAAGACAGGAGAGGCTGGCTGATTTAACGCAGCATGTAGGAAAGATTAGGAAGGTTTGCGATAATGTCTCGGGCCGTGCCATCTGGATCACTCTGCCGAGTTTCCGGATTTCCGGCATTGGGAGTGGATGATTCTGTCAGTGAGGCAGCGGGTGCGATTGCTAGTGGCGTCAATGGAGCAAGATGGTCCTCGATCGGTGGCGGTTCCGTTCCCACCGACGAGGTGGCAAATGCTACAGACCGAGCTGGAGGAAGTGGGTGTGTGGTAGTGGCAGTCGGAGGGTCCAATGACATCGCGGGTGCCTCCGGCTTGGCCGGCTTCGATTTGGGGGGTGGTTCAAGAATTGACAGGTCAACCGATGCCCACGGATCGCTTTCTGGGATGGGGGCTAGAGCCTTGCTTTTAACAGGAGCGTCGGGTTCTGTTTTGGGTACGAGCAGTCCGGCCTGAGCGATTGGCTGCGTTGCAAGCGAGTTTGACGGTTGCGCGGAGAAAGCATCGTCAAAGGTCTGGAATCCATCTGTGGCAGCTTTCGAGTCCACAGGAGACGACATCATGTCACCCCATTCATCATCATCATTATCATCATCTGGCGATGGCGGTGGTTTCTTGGTGGTTTGTGCAGTCTTTATGACAGCCAAAGGAGGTCCTCGTTGCTCCAACACTTCAGGGTTTCGATCCAGTGACATCGAAGGAGGCGGCTTCAGGGAAGCCATGGCCGGCTTGAGTAGTTGGGAATCCGGCTTCAACGGTGTTATCGACGTTTGGGAAACAGGAGTGGCCGTGCTCCAGCCAAAGGAAGCGACGTGTTGTTCCGCCATGCTTGAAGGGCGCTGTGTCGGGCTCCGTAGGGACCCAGACGCCTTCCTTGCAAGCGTGTCGATGCCTGGTGATGAATTGCCCGGTGGCCGTAGCGGCTGGAGCGAGGATGTCCTGGAGTGTGTCTTCTTTTTCCCGAAAACGGCATCCAGGGCGACGGGCTTGACAGAAGAATCCCAACCAAACATGTTCTTCTGGTTCTTGGACACACCGCCGCCGAGCGTTACTCGGCCCGCGATCGAGTCTTCTTCCATCCATCTGCGGACGACCTTGATGGTATCCTGGCGGACGGTCGAAGCGGGCCATGTCACCCGTCTATAGCCCTCCTCGTCCCCGGCATTGTGCTTGCGCGATGAACCAAGACGGGATACGCGATACCAAGCTTTGCGTTCCGAGATCTCGGTAAAACTGTCGGTGATGATGTATTCCGCTACTTCGGAACTTCCCCCAACAACACGTTTCGCAGCATCGAGGTCCTCCGTGTTGAACAGTTTCTCCACGCTGGCAATGTCCACGTCAAAGCTCACAGGACTCAATTTGGCCGTGGGTTGCTTGGTCCGTTGCGGGGATAATGGAGGGGGCTCGCTGGATTTTCGGGGCGCCCCGGCCACTCGTGGCGTTGCGTCTCGCTCGGGGTTCGAGTTTTCGGCTTGTTCGTCCTCGTCGGCATCCTCAAAGTTCCCAAAATCCCCAGCCTCATCCGAGGAATCGTTCCTATCTAGGTTCGATGGGCTGTGGCTACGATTTCGGCTGATTGGGCGTGGCTCCTGGCTAGCTGCTCTTGCGAGGCCGTCAAACTTGCTGACGAGCTGTTGGACCTTTCCTGAAGTCTTGCTGGTTACCTCTTGCTGTATTTTGGAGTCTTCGTCGATGGAGGTGATGGGCGAGTCTTGCCGCTCCTCTTCGGGGTTTGTGCCGTTGTCCGAGGGGGAAGACGGGCAGGATTCGTGGCTCTGGGTTCCCGACTCGACGCTAGGTCGCACAATGTCGGCATTGTCATCCACCTGCTGGGTTTTTTCAACGACCGGAGCCTCGTCATTGCCAGTGTTCGCAGGAGAGAAAGTGTCTTCATGTGTAGTGTGCTTCTCGTTTGCGGCGACGTCTTCTTGGTCAAGGCGCCACGCCGGACCTGCCCCTCGCCTTCCTCTTCCGAGCCTCTCGGCCAGTCCACCGACTGGTTGAGCAACATCAACCACGAGTCGAGGGGTAGAAGCTCCGTCTTTCGAGGGTGTATGAGGGGGGAAGTCGGTAGACCATGGGTCCGGAGAGGGCTGGCGAAGCGATAAGGCGCTGGAGGGCTTGGGGAGGGCGATGCTTCCTGGCCAGGCGATAGGGCTTGCTTTGCCGAACTCGTCGTCGCGCGACGGCAACGCTGGGTTTGGACTCGGAGCCGACCATCCGCCACCCCATCCCGATTGTGTGGGAACGGGGGCATCTGGAGAGGTCCAGTCCCCGAATCCATCAGCGTCATCTGCCCAGGGCGACTGGCTCGCGATCACAGGAATACGGGGTGAAGGAGAAGCGGAAAAGAAGGCACGCGGCGGAGGCTCGAGGTCCGACTTTGCTGGAGACAAGGGAGGCTTTGAGTCCTTGTCGTTGGTATCTGCTGTAGTCCATGGTGAGCCCCATGGATCGTCCATTCTGTACGGCGACAGCTATCATGTTGCGCGTCGCAAGGCCCGTCTAGCTGCGGCGAAGCATGTCGTCTGGTCCAACTGGAAGTGGCTAGCAAACAGTCGTCACGCTCGGATCGGATCTGGGATGGGTCGGTAACGAATTCTAGTGTCGGCGAGCTGAGTGACGGTGGTTGGATCTGTCGCAGGCTTGCTCCTCTTCAGCAATTGGCGTTGAAACAGGGTGGGTGGAGGCAGCAACAATAGAAGGGAAATAATGCGATACACGTACGTGGACCGTTCGCACTCTGAGGCACGCAAAACGATGGTTGGTGTTTTTTTTGGGGCCATTGCAGCCAAGATTCAGCATGCACAAACTTGGCCTGGGGGTGTGGCAGGGGGGATTTTGGGTTCGTCAGCCCCCCAAGTCCAAGCCACGGTGAATTAAAGTTCACTTCCAGGTTGGGTGTACCAGGTACCTATGTACATGTCCATGTACATAGGCACCTTATGTTTTGTTTCCGGGAGATCCCACAATAGCTTACCCGGTCTGCTTTGTTCTCCAATGCTATTATGGCGACGTCAATTGCTAGATTGGCACATTTACCCAAGTCATGATTTGCATTGGGAAAATCACATTGCCCGTGTTTGCCTTCTTTGCTCCTTCTGTGCCAGGGTGAAACACCAAGACATACTGGCAAGACTGGTTACAAGTCCTCTCCAGTTGGCCTGTGCTTTTCGAGCATAGTCTGAAAAGTGACAGATGAAGAAGGGCCACCTGCCTGCCCCTGTCCAAGTATCTCTGGGGCTGTCATCGTTCTTGTTTCCAGGGGTGGAACAGGGGGCCCGTAGCGCCATCTTAAACACAGTGACGGTTTAATCAGAATATTATGTACAGTGTACATACAGTAGGGCAGGCACGTGCCTTCCGTCACTTATGCCTCCACCTGCTGATAAAGCAGTGGAGGCCGATACAGGATGGCGTGGAGGGGTCGAGCTTTCCACTTCTACACCTATCGGTCTCTGGGAGGCAACTGGAACAAAAATGGCCCCTCAACAGCGCTGCTGATGAAATGGCGCTTTTTCAACCGCCCTGAGCCCTGAGACACCCTCCTTCCATTCCGACTGCAACATACAACACACAAAAGCGCTTTCCATTTACAGCGGCCATGTCTCTCGCAAAGATCAAACGGATTGTCCTGGTTCGTATCCCCCCGCCACCAGAACTGTGTCTAACCCCGCCATCGCCGCGGCCATGACTTGGCGGTTGACTAACAAGACTCGTCCAGGTCCTCTCCGGGAAAGGCGGTGTTGGTAAATCGTCCGTGACAACACAGCTCGCCCTCTCGCTTTCTCTTGCTGGCCACTCGGTCGGCATCCTCGACATCGACCTGACGGGCCCTTCCATCCCGCGCATGTTCGCCATCGAAGATGCCAAAGTCACTCAGGCCCCCGGCGGGTGGCTGCCGATTACCGTACACGAAGCCGACCCCTCCAACGGCACAGGGTCACTTCGCGTCATGAGCTTGGGATTCCTTCTTCCTGGTCGTGGCGACGCTGTTGTTTGGCGCGGGCCTAAAAAGACGGCCATGGTGCGCCAGTTCTTGTCGGACGTGTTCTGGGACGAGCTGGACTACCTATTGATCGACACACCGCCGGGCACCAGCGACGAGCACATCTCCTTGGCTGAGACTCTGCTGCAGAAGGCGCGACCCGACCAACTTTCAGGCGCCGTTGTGGTGACGACGCCGCAGGCCGTGGCGACGGCCGATGTCCGAAAGGAGCTCAACTTCTGCGTCAAAACGGGCATCCGCGTGCTGGGCGTGGTGGAAAACATGAGCGGATATGTGTGTCCCAATTGCAGCGAGTGCACCAACATCTTCTCCAGCGGCGGAGGAGAAGTCATGGCAAACGACTTTGGCGTCCGGTTTCTGGGTCGTATCCCGATCGACCCTCAGTTCTTGGTGCTGATCGAGACGGGAAGAAGGCCGAAATACCCAGAAGGAACCGTAGTGAATGGGCAGGACATGTCAACGCCACCCCGGGCATCAAGTGGCGATGACGATGCGGCGGATTCCGCCCTGCTAGTGCACAAGTACCGCAATTGCTCTCTCGCTCCTCTCTTCAGCGCCATTACTGCGGATGTCATTTCTGTAGCTGACCAGGCAAATACCAGATAATATTCTTCTATTTTTGCCGTCCAAGACAGATGTTCGCTACCCCAGGTTGTCTGAATGGTTTGCAGCATTTTTTGACTGCGCATACATGATCATGTAGAGGTCCCCACAGAATGGGTGGTGAATCTACCCCTTTTTCGGGGGGAGGGGGGGGTCAATAGCCATCGCAATTTTTGGCCATCTTCGCAACACGATATGAGGTTGGCAGTCAAGATTGCCCTTGAGTTAGTAAATGATGCTACAAGCTTGAAACTGCCAGAAACTTGTTACCTATTGGGTATTTGAGTGTACATCGAAAGCACTATCAGGACTGCCTGCTTGCATGCTGGGTTAGTGAAAACCAGAGAGGTAGCCAGCCCCCAAGGACGTCACCTCGCCAGAAATGGCACTGGCCAAACCAACTTCGAGGCCGTTTCTCTTCACCAGTGCTCGATCAGCCATCAAACAACTAGGAGATTCTCGAATTAGGTAGCTAGACTCGACAGCAATGATCGGCACTGCCCGTGTTCCGTGACTTCTCATGTCGACATGTACTGTACGAAATCCAAAACAGTTCATTATGCATGGAGGGCTGAGCAATAAGCTTGACTGCCGCCAAGATCGGGCAGTTTCGGTTGCTTCCGCGTCTTTCCCTGTCCCTTCGATTCTTCTTTTAGTGATTCCTGGCGCCCAATGATGTCGCCCAACCTAGTAACCGTTTCAGTTAGGGTTAGCTTGGGTGGCTTGCGGCAAGCTTAACAGCGGGTCTGAAAGCCCAAATCGAAGCCAACCAAGCATTCATGCGCTGGGGACGTTGGAGGGGTCAACGGGGTCCCTTCCAGTGCATGCCGAATTTACTCCACTACGCGAGCTTCATCCCACCTTTTGGCATCAGAAAATAAAAAATAAAAAATCTCTCACCGACTTGAAGTCGAGCGTCTTTTTCCCACCACCTTCGACCTTGCTCAGCTAAGCGCCTTGAAGTTCAGATTTGCACAGGGACTGAGTCTCTCGTTCCTCTGGCAGCAAAGGTAACCTCTCCCAACCTGTTTTGGTACTCCAACCCCGACCTTGGAAAGCTCGTTTTCGCGCGACTGCCTATCGCAAGACCCGGGTCCGGAAAAAGTCGCAGTATCTTGGAATTCCGCATATATTTTGAGGGCCAATCTTTACAATTGTCTCCGCGGTTGCCCATCCTCGTCTACGCATCCATTCGACACTATACGCTTCTTTCCCACGCCGCGAAGAGCGACACCCGCCACTCAAATGTCTTTCGTCTGGCTCGTTGCTAACATGTTCATGAACAGCCCTCGATAGCACCAGCTGCCTCCGCCGCTGCCGATATATACAAATATATATATATATATATATATATACTTCTCCGTCGAAGTGGCCTGCTTCGTCAACACATCCCCCGATACTCAGCCACAGGCGCCGGTGTAGTCGCAAACACGGCCAACTCGACGAGAACGCCCAACATTCCGTTCTCAAAGCTGTACCACCTCCCCCTTCGCGCCAAACCACCCTAACGTCCCCCTTGTGAGACGTTCAGCCATCTAATCGCCATACTGTAGCTGGCTTAGCCAGCAGCCGGAAGGACACCACTCTCCTGTGGGCCTACTCTCTCAAACGGACACCGCAAAGTTCGTTTGAGCGGCAGCTAGTGTCCCGCGGACGTCTCGACCCAATAACGTGCACCGACCAACCCTTCCTGTCCAGTCAATATGGTCAGTCTCGAGGCCCCCAATGGCCAAGCCGTCTCGTTTTCCGAGGGAGCTCCCCACCTGACCATCAACCACGAGGTTGCTGCCGACCTGGACTCGACCAACGCCTTTGAGGGTCCCGAGAAGCTGCTCGAGGTCTGGTTCTCGCCGAGCGCCAAGGCTCTTCCTCTCGGCGCCAAGGAGGATGGCTTGAAGGCCGTGAACCCCTCGACCTGGGAGGAGATGCTGGATCTCGTCAACTGCAAGGTTTTGTCCATCATCAAGTCGGAGCATGTTGACGCCTATCTTCTCTCCGAGTCAAGCATGTTCGTTTTCCCGCACAAGATCATCCTCAAGACTTGCGGAACCACGACTTTGCTGCTTGGACTGCGCCGCCTTTTGAGCATTGCGGCCGTGGATGCTGGCTTCCCCTTCCACAACGTCACGTTGCTCGAGGACAAGGATGTCGCCGCGACCCCCTATCGTGTCTTTTACAGCCGCAAGAACTTCTTGTTCCCCGACAAGCAGCGTGGCCCCCATCGCAACTGGAACGAGGAGGTTGGTTTCTTGGACAATATGTTCGACAATGGCAGCGCGTACATGGTGGGTCGGATGAATAGTGACCATTGGTATCTGTACCTCACGTCACTCAACCCTATCGTGACGCCTCCACGCACCCCGACTTCCAGCAATGGCGCAATTCCCATTCGCACCCCCTCCAAGATTCCGACGGGAATTGTCTTGCCCTTGTCCGCAGCCGTTGAAGACAGCCCAGACGAGACGCTGGAAATCTTGATGACCGATCTCGATCCTGAGCTTGCGAAGCAGTTTTACCTGGAACAAGCGAGTGCGGTCGCTAGTGCCCGGGTTCTTGCGCAGGCAAAGGAGAAGCGGTTGCTTGCTGGGGCAGACTCGGCCGTCGACGAGGAGCCGATGCTCCCTGAGGCTCTTACTACCGAAGGCCATGCGCTTGGAACCGTTGTTTCGGACACGTGCGGCCTGTCAGGGGTTTATCCCACCTCGGCTTATCCCGATGCTCGCATCGATGCCTACCTCTTCTCGCCCTGCGGATTCTCTGCTAACGGTGTCATTCCTGCTCCGCCCCAAACCAACGATAGTACCAGTAAGGCTGAGCACTACTTCACGGTCCATGTTACGCCAGAGCCGAACTGCTCTTTTGCCTCATTCGAGACCAACGTTCCGGGAGGTCAGAATGGGCGCGAGACGTCCGATGTCATTGAGCACGTTGTCAGCATCTTCCAGCCCGGCCACTTTAGCGTGACTCTCTTCGAGACCGAGGGCAAGTTGGCCAACTCGGCACCTGTAGACGGCGTCGATGGCCCGCAAAGCAACGGGGTGGTGAGCGCCAAGCAGCGCTTTGAGCACATCAAGGGGTACCGCCGCAAGGATCGGATTGTGCACGAGTTCGACGACTACGACCTCGTTTTCCGGTTCTACGAGCGCGAAGGATGGGTCGGCGATGGAGGTACCAGAGTTGGAGAGGACATTTGATATATTGTCATCTTCCCCCTTCCCCTGTTTCGAACAATCTCCGCCCGGTTTGGGCTATGAATCACACATGCGACACGAATCTCATATAAAAAGCAAATCGCTGACTGGAGTCAGTCTGGCATTTTCTTCTTTACTTCTAGCAAATTGCCTTAATTCCATACATTCTTAGTGGCCTTTCACCTGCATTTTCCTCCTCTGTGAAGTTCCAGATTCCCGCAACCCAAAGGAAAATGGAAGGCTGCGTTCTTCGTGTAGGTAACCATGCCCTTCATTCTTTTGCAATAATTCATCCCACTTGATCCTCGCCCGCACAATACTTGACCAGGGGTCTTGTTTTTCCATTTAGCCCGATGGGAATGTATCAGATTTACACACTCTTGGCCGCCATCGCATTGCGTCTTGAAGCAATGGTCGGTCATGCTATTTTTGTGCCGCAGGACAAGTCCAGCGTGAGACTGCCCGACTGACCTCGCCGGCTGGTGTCTATCCTTCTTTTCTTGAATGGCCCGCTCAACTTGGGGATTCTGTTTCTGTTTTTTACGTCCACTGACTACTTCCCGGTACTTTGACGCTCTCTTGAACCATCGCCAGACGCGTCCCCACCATCATACCGACAAGAGACTTGTGGTTCAAAATATGATCTTGCAGTACCAGTTGGAGGCTTTACATCCATATGTCTTTACTTTCTCAGCACTCATCTTCCAGTTTAAAGTCAGTGTCTTCGTATCACTGGTCGGAGTCGAATCGTCTGTCTTCAGGTTCCAACCAGGCCTCTTCGCGACACTCGTCCGAGTCGAATCCTTCGTCTTCGAGTTCCTTAACCGACTCTGCTGGCTCAGCCAGTGGCAAGTTTGCTGGCCTAGGAACTCCCACGGCTCATCTCGCTCCCCAGGTCGCCTGTCTCCACTGCCTAGTCTCGCTTCCCAGGCTCGATCAGCTGTCAAAGCTCCTCGAGCGGCGCCCACAAATTCCTAAGCTAGCCCACCTCCTCCGGGCCCTCAAAACCACCAAGCCCAACCCGGGTTTACCTCTCATTCTTCTACCGTAATGGGCGACAGTCATTATTGTGCCCCAAGATAACCCAACAAGCAAAGGGCTACAATGGCGATGTGCGTTGGCTTCGGCGGCCCTGCTCCTTCTTTGCGTCGGGTCAGGTTGCGGAATCGCCCTGGCAGTCCTTGCATTTCTTCGTTATCGCGATCGGGAGGTGCAAGGCTGGTCCCTCGCGCAGGGCATGTTTATTCCATGTGTAATTAGGTTGACATTCTCTTTGCCTTCTCTGCCTGTACACGGCGCTTGACTGACTATGGGCAACACATCATGGCATCCACTTAGTCTGTCCTTTCTATAGGGTACATCGGCGTACATCTTAGCACCACCTTGAAAGAAGGCTGTTACTGAGGGGGGGACCCCCCCCCCCCCCCCCCCCCCCCAGAAGAGTGCAATGGAACTTTTGAAGTTTGAACGACGCATGAATCGATAGTGTCAGCACATGTCTATGGTACACTATCTATCTCAAGTAACATGTGTCGCGCTGCCGTTCTCGCTCCCTTTTCCCAACGAGGACGAGGACGACGCGTCCGATGCCCCTGAAGCTGAACCTGGGCCGTCTCTTCTGACCTTCTCGCCTATGACCTCCTCCCCAGATTCGGCGTGACCAGCCCCGCCACCCCCGCTCGCCTTCTCCTCGTCGTCGGCGGGCAACCTTTTCAGGCACGGTGGCAAGCGATCCTCTTCCCTGCCGCGCCGCCTGGACATGTGCACAAACGATATGTTGGACTCGTATCGGGTCAAGAGGATACCAAACCGGCCAAGCAGGCGCTGGATGGGCCCCTTGAGTGACGGGCTGCAGGCGGCCAGGACGGCAAGGTACTGCTCGGCAACGGTGTAGGTGGCGATAGACATGGCCACGGCCCAGGGATCTTCAGTGTCGCCCCACGAAATGAGAATGACAGCCTTGAGTACCGACGCAAGACTAGCGAAAAGGCCCATACCCGTCAGCGCACAGACGAGGACTCGCTCTCGTAGAGGACGTCGCACGTTCCAGAGGGTGATCATCGGGGCCAGAGACAGCAGAACGTCGGTGAGGATGTTCAAGAAGGTGGCCATGTTGGAGACGAGGACGTCGGTATGGGTGGTGGCGCACTGCTTGTCGACAATCATAAAGTCCCAGCTCGCCTGAAGGGGTCGGCACTTGTTGAAGACGTAGAGAGTATCGCCGACGAACCAGGCGATTAGGACAACAACGATAACCCGGAGAGAGATAATCCAACACCGTTCCAGGGGAAGCCGTAGCAAGGTGATGGCGACAGACACCTTGATGCACGTCATGGCCAAGGCCCACACGGGGATGGACAGGTAGGCGAACATGATGCTGTTGACCGCTCGGGGGATGGATATGAACTGCGGCGTCATGAATATTTCGGGAAAGAGTAGTGCCCAGTCGGCTATAGCGAGTCCCTAGGGGTCGAGGCTTTGTTAGCAACAGGTATATATAGTGAAAAAGAAAAAAAAAAGATTGGCGGCTCTGAAGAAAGAAAGGCTGGGTGGGCTCACAAGGCCGACCACCATGAGGGCGTCATCCCATCCGAACCTCCATACTGGCCACAGGCGGATATACAACCGCGATACAAAGGGCACAAGACAGAGGGCGAGCAACGGGATGGTGACGCCGACGTGGACGCGGGCCAAGAAGGCCGCTCGATCCGAGATGGGGACAACCAAGGGACCCTCCTCCATATGTCAGATATCGCCGAGTGACTGATTATTTCAGCGGTGAGAATAAGCTTGATAATAAGCAGCGTCCATTCCCAGCTGTATGGAGCTGGAAAGTGGTCGCGCCGGCACCATGGACACACACACACACCCAAGACGACTGTAGTGGGGACCCAAGAAGGAAGACGCGTTAGGGGAAGAGGTAACAAGGTGTGATCGGGGACCACTTGTCGGGTTATTATATACTACGGAGTACTGGCAAGCCATCTGCTGGGCTCAGGCCATCAGACCGGCGTGACTGCGGGGGGACAGCAGCCAGTTGGTGAACAAGAGGCCGACGGCAATGCACAAATGCACAGACGACGCTGGCTAGGGGCGTGGATGCTTGGCGAAGCCAGTGAACAGCAGAGGAGGCTGCTAGCGTCCCAGATTCCGTGATGCTGGCCAGCGCGAAACGAGGTGCCGGCCAATGGGATCCACCGTGGGCCCTTGCTCCTTTGCTGCAGGACCGCGGCTGGTTCCTGGGACGGCTCTGTTCGGGAGGTTGACGAGCTAGGGTCACACCGCTTCGGGTCCTCCCTCACCCTGGACTGGGACAGCTTTTTTCCTTTTCTTTTCTTTTTCTGTTGGGAAGACTAGAGCAAGAAGAGGAAAGGGCGCCTTGACGTCACGTCATGTTGTGTGTTGAATTTTCCACTGTCTCCGCTGTCCTGTTGCAAGTGCCGGAAGGAGCACCCAGGGGCCAGGAGTCAGGACTTTTGGGGGAGGGGGAGCAAAGACGATGCGCATTGTCTGTGCTGTGCACGGCAGGAACCGCCCGCCTCGAGCCTACATCTTGGAAATTGGGGGCTGTGCATGCTGGCAATTTAGAGACCGTCTCGTCACCGGGCGACTTTGGAAAGAATTGATCAAGAATCAAAATCGCCTTATCACAATCTGATTGCAGGTGGATCATACACTATGTCCAAGGAGTCGGGGACTAATTAACCAAGGCAAGTGACTGCATAATTATAGCTTGGCAAGGTTGAAGGAACCCGGAAATCTCAATTCCTTGATGCCCAGATCGCCAGGGCCCACTGACAAACAGACATCGGAAGGGCTTATTCCAACAGTAATTAAATCACTCACTATAGGCTCTTTTCGCAGGATTGGAAAGGAACCAGGCAGATGTGTCAGAGATGATTTGAGAATAAATTGTTATTGTACTTCCCAACTCCCTTGTCAATCCCGGGTGGCACTCCTCTTTTCTGCAAAGTTGGAGGGACCATAATCATGCATCCATTTTAAAAGTACTTTGCTAGGTATTTGTCTCCTGAATATACCTACTCGGTAGTAGCTTATGTCGTCAGAATATCTTGTAAGGCCAGTTCAAAAGTAAACTAGAGGCAAAGAGTAAGACACGCTTTGCTTGGATCTTGATCAATCATGTTAGTGGAATGTGGGGTAGCAATTCCCATCCAAGCCATCGAGGTGGATGACGAACACGGGCTATCGAAAACTAGCACAAAATCAAGGTTTGGGCGCTCGCCATCCGCCCACACACGTACGTCAACGACGACCGACCACTTCTCGCCTCTCCCCCCACAAAGGGAAACCTGACAACGATTCCAAAACCACGATTCCACGCAGCAACAACAATAAATAACAACAACCTTATCACACCCCAACGTTTCAAGATCTTTCAAAGCCACACATCCTTCCACGTTCCATATAATTAACAACTTATCGTAATAATTAGTTAACCCAGGTTTAAGTTACAATTAATCAATCACAACCTGAAACCGAAACTAAATATAATATAATAAAATAAAAACCATGCCCGACTCTCTCACCATCCAGCTGGTGAACCAAACCACCTCGCACCTCACATATGCCTACATCACCGGCCTAGCCCTCCAGCAAAACTGCGCCCGCGTGCTCGTCAAAGCCGACGGCGCAGGGCTGTACTACCCGCCCTCGCCTCCCGCCGGGAAAATCCTGCAGCCGCTGACCGAGGACTGCGCGATCCCTCTCGGTAGCCCAGGGACCACCACAACGGTAACAATCCCGCAGATCGCCGGCGGGCGCATCTGGTTTAGTTCCGGCGCCAAGAAACTCACTTTCCTATTGAACCCTGGGGGGCCAGGAGGAGGCGCCGCCCTTGTTGAACCGTCGGTCCTCAACCCTTCGGACCCGAATGCCGGTGTCGATTTCACCTTCTGCGAGTTTACTCTGAATGCGGACCAGCTGTTCGCTAATATCAGCTACGTGGATTTCGTGGGGCGCTTACCTGTCGCGCTGACCTTACGGGCCCGTAGCGGGAATGGAGCAGTCCAGCATGTCAGCGGGATGGCGACGGACGGGCTGGCGCGGGTGTGTGCAGGCTTGCGGGCACAAGCCGCGCGCGACGGCCGGCCGTGGGACAAGCTGATCGTCACGTCCAAGGAGGACGGGCAGCCGCTGCGGGTTTTGAGCCCAACGCACGGGGGCGCCGTGGGCGCGAGTTTCGCAGGGTACTTTGAGCCGCTGATCGACGCGGCGTGGACACGGTACCGTCGTCGCGGTGCCGGTGGCGGAGAGGAAGGAGGAGGGGGGACGGTCGAGCAGCACAAGTTCTTCGGCGGCGGCGGGGGGCTGCTGTCGAGGATCAAGACACCAAGAGGACTGCCGCACCAGCCTCCTGCCGCCGCGCAGCAGCAGCAGCAGTTCAAGATCAACACGCAAGCAGCACCCGGGATCGTGGCCGGCGAGGTCCACCCGGAGTCTGACGAGCTGGTGATTGGCGGGGAGAAGTTCGCCAGGCCGACGACGGCAGATATCATGGGGTGCAACAGCGGGCCGTTCACCACGGGGCCCTCGGCGACGCGCAACGCCATCATCCCGCGCCTGGCCGCCGCGTTCCAGAGGAGCTGCATCTGCGACGTGGCGGACCATCCGTCGCACCCCGACACGTTTTACCGCTGCGAGCCGACCAACCACTACGCGCGCATCGTGCACGAGTGTAATCTCGACGGCAAGGGGTATGCCTTTGCGTATGACGATGTTCAGCCCGACGGCGGGGCTGATCAGTCGGGCAAGGTGAATGCCGGCGACCCTAACGTTTTTATCGTTGCCGTGGGAGGTGGAGGTGCGTATGCTGGGGACTGGATGCCTTGAGGATGTCTCGTTTGTTGGGGGGGCATCTTGGTATACATATAATGAGGAATAGTTAACTGGTGTTTGTGTCTCATTATATACTACTCGTGGATATACTCCAAGTCAAACTAATATACAGTATTTAATGTTATTTGAATCCCCCCTTATGAATCTGAATTGTTGCTACTATTTCACATCAAGCCGGGAAATTTGAGCCAGACGAATGCTGGTTCTCGCCTGCTTCTTATCCCTCGTCCTCATTATTATGGTCCATGATATCAGTGAGCAGTAGCTGCCACGACGACACCCTAAAAGCTGCTGTATTTTTACGCACAACAAGGGGCAGGAATTGCGTCGCTGTCTCGCTGCCGGGGCTGGCGGACCAGGATTGTGGGGCTTTGGCACTCAGAATGATGTTGGCCATAATGGGGGTGGTGCCGCCGCTGTCAGTGGTCCCAAGCACAAGCCCATCCCCTGGCATTGTCGAGATTACTACGTCGAGATTGTCGACCCCGATGAAGCTCGGCAGACGCAGGGCATTGATCCTGGCCCCATGTTCTTCCTCCTCGTCCTTTTTTTTATTAAAAAGTCCCTGATCGTCATGCACGAGACGGTGCTTTCGTCGAGAAGACGTTGAAGACGCCCGCGAGTCAAGATTGAGCCGTATCATCACTGCTGGCTTTGAGAGAGAACTATGGTTGACAATGACAAATTGTCCGCAATCTGAGAACTTTGGATTCAGTGAATAGGAATACGATCTGTTGTTGTCTCGCCAAACCAGCTGAGGAGGGTTATCTATCGAGGTCTGTTAGCGGCAATTACTACTAAAGCTCATCTAGTAGGTACCTGGATAGTTAGACAGCAAATTCCGAGGAAAAGAATGGTGGTACCTGAACCAAAATGCCAAACATGCACCTCGATACCAACGACAAACAACAGAGCCGGTAGTTGGGGGTGGACCGCAAACACGTCAGTCTCAACATCAAAGTCCAGCTTCATGATGAATTTGACGAGGCGAATTTGGCAAGAAGAAGAAGAAGAAGAAGAAGGTCCGTGAATGCAAGTTGTAAGCTTGAAGGCCGCGATGCACAACTCATCCTCGTCCAAGCAGCCATCAACAAACACAATATCTTCCCCGTTTGCCCCAAAGTAAATAGCGTATCGGTAGGGTGGGTGGACCCAGGGGTGTTGGAGTTTCCAATACCGATCTTGTCTTGGATGAGAAGCAAGATCCAGAGACGCTGATGTTGTAGTGACCCCTTTCCAGTGCGTCGTCTTTACGTCAAGAAGAAAGACTCGTTTCAAGACTGAAAAGACGCAGAGGTTCGGGCTTATTGACAGTGGGAAGTTGCATTCCAGCGTTCACTGTAGTGAGATAGGCTTTGCTGGAGGCTACGATTGATATCCACTGGGTCCAGCGGAAAAGAGGCACAGTATATGCTCTCAGATTTCTCCGGAAGGATTTTCAGAACCTCATATCTTGCCACCCATCCTTGGTTGACACCGTGAGAGATCCCGTCGCGGCTCGGTGATGGCATAGGTTTGTGACCGTGCCAGCCGTCGTGAAATATGCTGAGTGGGTTAATTAGCAATAATTTGGCAATGATCATTAATAGGCACATTTAGACAATTTCGAAGCTCTGTGATCTTACCCGTACATACCCAGATACGAAAATGCTCAGAGTTGCGAGCAGTTGCATGTCTATGGAACTTCTCGATATGAAGAATAGCGGCTTCGTCGTTGCATATTGCGTCGTTGACCCTACTCGCGGCGCGAGAGACTCGACCGAAGCTGATTCCGTCGTCGCAAGAAATCTGCTTGGAATACAGTCACATCGTGACAAATATCGACGGGGCTTTTCTCCAGTGTCTCTTCCCAGGCCGTATTCAGAAACCCAAGGTCGTGCAGGAGTTCATCCAGTGTCTTCATCAGCTCTCTTTTTCTCGTGAGAGGTGATGGACTGACTCAGGTCGGTTGCCTCATTCTTGAGCCTCTCAAGTTCCTTCCAGAAGCCGGGATACACCGTGTAGACAGCCTCGATCCACATCATCAGGTTGAGCCGGAGACTCAGGAGGTTATCCACGGCTTCCAGCAGTCCCTGGACTGCCAGAGTGTCAACAGTATCGTTTTGGGGGGAAAGCACTTCGAATAAAAGTCGGAGCCACGATATGCTTGCATACGTCAGGAGCGGCATGCGATTTTGAAGATCAGCTGGACTAATTGACTTCCGTAAGTCGCCCGAGAGAGGTTGTGCCGGTATGCCATGCGTCAAATAGTCGATGCACCGCTCCAAAACAAGCCTCTTTGCAGCGGCCTCAGAAGGGATGAATGCCGACCAGTCCTTGAGCGGCGAGCCTCGCAATTTGATATATACTAAGGCGGTGAGATGGACCAAGTGATAGGTATTGCTACGCCTTTTCTCTATCAGCGCAGAGCAGGATACAACAACCGGGTTGTCGAATTTTGGAAGCTCTGGTCCTGCTGGGTCCAAAACACGCTATCGTTGAAATGAGACGAGGCAAGGCCTAACATGTCGCTCCAGTCATCCACCCATCTGCGGAATGGCTCATTGTCGAATATCCACTGAGCAGTACCTTCAACTCGAGAGTCTTGGGCCCTCTCTAGATTATCCTTGAAACAGGGAGGGTCGATCCATCTCGCCACTGAGGAGAGGAAGAGTTCTTGAGCCGTCAGATTGAGCATATGACTGACAAGGGGAGACAAACATAAGCTTACCTTTCTTTTGCCCGATCTGGTTTTGGTTGATCTTGTCAAGTTCTGCCGTGAGGCTCGCTGTCAAGTTCTGGCGGAGACTTTCGAGGCTGACATTGGTCTTTTGAAGGCCTGACAGGATTTGGCCGAGGCCCGCCAGTTGGAGGCCTTTAGACACTAGAAGAGCTCCTGGTGGAAGTGTATCTTGGCCATGACAGTGTGGAGGCGGACGTCGAATGGCTTCCACACCAAGTCGGCAATAACGAATAGGGTTTTCTTGAGTTCTAAACGCAGAGATCAATTAGACTTAAAGGATTAAAAAAAAAATTCGGTCAAAAGGCGGCCGGTCCTACGTACTCCCATGCTTGTTCGAAAAGACAGTCGCAACGGCTGACAGGAACTCGAAGAGGTGCAAATAAAGCTCCTTGAACGAATCAAGCAACAAAGGATCCGTCGTCCTGCCTGTCGAGTCGTACCACAATTGCATCCACTGGAGGGCGGATTCGTAGTGGGGGAGGGCTTTCCCAGCTGCTCAATGACGTCGCAAACCTTTTCAAAGAAGCTACTGACATGGCTCGCAAGCTATTACATACGGTGTAGTGGTCTGTTAGGAATTGCGTTGACTTGGGTCGGGTAGGTACCAAGCTTAGATCTGGGGAAGGAGAGGGAGACTGAGAGGAAAACTGCTGGGAATTAATCAACCGACCTGCAAAACCAAGCGTAAGGCTCCAAGCCCAAGATTGGCCCATTCTGGCCGAGCTGCGCAGAGGATTTCGAGTATCTTGAAGTAAGGCTCCAGGTTGTCGCTCAACTTCTTGATCTTCTTCAGCAAACGCCCGCCCCTCCCGTTTGGCTTTGAGACGGCAGAGAGCTGGCCGACTTGGTCGAGGAGCTCCTTGGAGGAGGCGCAGCACTGAAACCTGGAGCGCTCTTCTGCGGATAAGGACGATAAGAATTTATCCTTTGCTTCCAAGAAGACGCCATCCTCTTCGGCACTCGATCTTGCGGTCGGTTGGCTGGTCATGGCGGGTTGCTACTCGAAGTAAGGTAACAGCTGAATGAGAAATGAGAAAAGTACAGCCGCCGAGGGACACGCTGTCCTGGTGGCCGCGAGTCAAGATGGCTGAGCGCGATGCCGATGCCCAACGCGGTTGGCCAAGGCACCCAGCCCCAGCCTAGCCCGGCGACGACCCAATGGCAAAGGGTCAGATAAGAGATGTAATTATTTGCTGTGGGACTAACCCGGAATGTATGTCTTGACATCCACCCCCTGCGCAAAGCCAACCTCAAGGCAATATTGGTGTAATGATAACAATGGCTAGTACTTGACTTGATTTAGGGGGGGGGGGGGGGGGGGGGACTGTGCAGTTTGATACCTTACTTTTAAGGGAGTGAGATGGATTAAGTAATAGTACCAGGTACCTTATGCATTACTACCTAGAGACCTAATACCTTTGCCCCAGCAGCGCACAGGGGTGGGGGAAGAGGAGAAGATAAAACCACCGCATTACTGAACTTGGGGAGCCGAGCAGGTCAAGTCGCAGACTAATTATTCATTTCAGCTCACAGGTTGGCAAGTACCGTGACTCGGATTCCTATGATTGGGGCTGACGTCCCCCAGTCTGATATCCGTGTCCTGCTTGAAGATTGTATATGTAAGTACATCGTGGTATCAACAAATGACATGGCTTCGAAGGAAAGCCCAACCGCTGTTCAAATGATCATCATGGGCCCGAGGTCATGTCCATCGTCCTCATCGCCAGCGACCGAGTCAAGATCATCTGAGTTGAGGTCATCCGAGTCAAGGTCATCCGAGTCAAGGTCATCCGAGTCAAGGTCATCCGAGTCAAGGTCATCATCCAGCTCGGCTGTTATATGCCACTGGTTAGCATCTCGGTTCACGTGTGAATAATCGTCCAAGGTACCTCACCACCTGGATATGGCGTGGCTGTGTGGGGCAGCGGCCAGGCCACAATCATTTCTTCCACTACCCTCTCGAACAGCGACTCGGTCCGAGTTTCGTAGTAATGGGCCCCCCCCGAAACGCGATGGGTGTGGACATCTTTGAATGAGACTCCGCTTCGAACGCCATCCAGCGATTGGATATTGATCAAGCTGAACCAGAGCTCACGAAGACCCAGGCCGCGGAACTTGGTAACCCACTTAAAGAAGGCTTCCCAAGGGTTGGATTTCTCGGTCGACTTCTTCTCAGCATCGAGGAGCGTGACGCGGCGGAGGATCAGTTGGCGGAGGCTTGGGGCCAGCTTAGTAAGGAGGTCAAAGAGAGTCTGGGGCAAAATGTCGACGCTTCCCAGACTAAGCCGCTGTAGGGCCAAAAATGGAGGGGGCACGCATCCATCGTCGTAGGCATAGACAATCTGGCTGGCGTTGCAATCATTGGCCAGCCACTTAAGCAGTAACTGCGAGTCATAGCCCCGGACACCTCTGCGAAAATTTATGCAAAGCCACTGGAGATTTACCAAATGCTGCATAAAGCTTCGAAGCGCGACGTCGGAGACTTCAGTGCTGCGGGTACTGTAGCCCTTCATGCCAAGCACCAGGTGCAGCACCTTTAGGTTGGCCAGAAGCGGGACGACACTTGGCTTGATGCGAGCGGGGATGACGAATGCAGAGTCCATAATGCTGTGGCCGGATATGAGAAAGGTTCCAAGGCTCTTGGGGTGCCTGTTCGCGGCAGCAAGAGCGGCAATGACGGCCGAGAAAATGTGCGAGGGGAACAGATCGCCAGAGTGGATCGTTCCGACTACACCGACAGTCAATGGGCCCTGAACCAGCCGCAAACCTGTTTCCAACTCAAGAGTGGGAGCGCCCCAGCTTCTCCACGGGGGACCGAGGCCATCGCGGGTTCGGGATCGAAGGTTGAAATCACGGATGCCGACGGTTTCCAGGTTGGGAAGGTTGGCGAAGGCCTCTTGGAGCATGTCGCGGGCAACGCCACTGGCCAGCAGACTGTTTTGGTCTGCCCATACCTCCTGCACACGGTAGACTTTCTTCATGCCGATGAAGCTGTTGCCTGAACCGCGGTAGGCGAGGCGGTCTGTGGTAATAATGACATGCTTGAGGTAGTTGCCAAAACATTCATGTTTCGAGATGTCGATGAGGGTCTGTAGACTCTCAGTGGTCATTATGAACTGTTTTTGGGCGAAATACTCGCGCGCGAAGGACGCCTTGGTGACATTCTCGACGGCCTTGCAGGTCAGCCGCACATTTCCCAAGTCCGGGGTCGTGACAAATTTGAGAAATCTGAGGAAGATTTCAATGGGGACCTTGGACAGAATACTGCCGACCTGATGGTCAATCGTGTCCATGCCAGACTCAGGCAGTGGGTCGTCAGTAATAAAGTCCAGAGTCGTCATTCGTCGGACGAGAGGCAACAGCAAACGGGCAACAGCAAAGAGCTCCCTGCCGTCGATAAACGGCGAAGTGGAAAGATGGAGAAAGACGGACGAGACGAAAGGAAGGGGGGGGGAAGGCTGGCGGCTGTAGAGTCTAGGGTTTTTGGCCTGCTGGCGATTAGCAAAAGTAGGCAAGCAGAGGTATCTGGAGGTAAGTGTTGGGGTTTGTGTTCGGGTGAGGGGTTGTCCGCGTTCAAACACGTTTGCCGCCTCGCGTTGTCTGTCACGTGGGAACTTTAGGCAACCCCCCTTCACGACAACGCTCCAAGCGTGGTACAAAATGAGTTTGCGCACACCGGATTTGGCCACATAATGACTTGCTGGACTTTGGGCGATAGAGTTTATCTCTTTGGGAAGGCCCGGTGGGTATGATATCGACTCAAGTTGTGGAACTTAAAGTTAGCTATTTATTGTACATAACGTTTGAATTATCCAAATGACTTGTCCGAAACTGCAACAGAGCCTCTAACTTGGAGGTTCAATCAATAATCTTGCACACCCACCATGAACAGTCCGGAACTTCGAGGTCTTAAGGCTAGCTTTATGGGGTTCAATCCGAGGGCGGTAGGAGCACCCGAGACTGGATGGTAATTATGTTTCTTAATTTGTTGAAATTTAAACGCGTTTCTGGCTTTTTTCCAACACAACGTTAAAGGCGGCGAAGAAAGAGGAGAAAATGAGAGGAAAGAAAGGCAACCATATAACATAGGAGGAGTGACATAAGGACTCTGACTTTTGGTGGGAGGTCGTATGATGGCGTTTAATCTCACAAGGTCTGTTGAAACCAACTAATTCAGCCACTGCCAAGGATTTCCGGGAATTGCTTCTCCAGTCAAGCTGCCGACTGTGGCTGGCTCAGTTCTAGTTCGTGCCGAATTCTCTCGATCGATTCCGAGTCTGTTGCCCAGACCGATACGAAGATGTGAGGGCTGATCCAGCCAGTCGAGCCGCGTGAGTTTTCGTAGTGAGTAATGATCGAGATCCCTCTTGTCAATGCACCGCCGCAGTCACACCTGAATTGTGCGGGATCTAGGCCAAGTTGAAGAAGGGCGGGATTTCCCGCTTTGATTGCTGTTCTTTCGACTTCTAGGCTGCCGAGACCCCTTTCATCACCTTGCCTTGTTCTTGTCACCTTATCACGGGCCACGCACGGTCAACTACCACAAGAAAACGCTGTCCCCAATTCGAAGCCAAGGGACCCGGGCCGCCTCTCCAATCTTAGCAAGATGATGATTGATCTTCTAAACATGGCGAAGTTGGCAGAAGCAGCGGAAGGGCAGAAACAGGCGCAGCCGGTTCGTTTGGCCCTGCTTCCGAAGCCCATGACGCTGAACCAAGACGGGCTACTGGGAAAGTTGAACGGTAACTCGGACGATTCAGCCAGCCATAGTTATCGTTGGGGATCTTTCACAACAACCTTACCTGACATGTACAGACTACCCTGCCTTGTCTCGACGTGGCCGGTGCGCTCCCGAGGTGAATCGGGACGAATGAAGTGAATTTGATGACCCAGTTTGGGTGACAAATAGGTAGACTGCCCCAGAAAATGCCCCCGAAGTTTCAGAAGCCCCATCGTCTACGCACCTAGGTAGTTAGGTAGGTAGAAATGAATTCGCTGCCCCCCCCCCCCCCCACCCCTCCATAAACCTATCTTTGGCTCCTGGCGTTAATTAATATCCAATTTCCATTTCCATTTCCATTTCCATTTCCATTTCCATTTCCATTTCCATTTCCATTTCCATTTCCATTTCCATTTCCATTTCCATTTCCATTTCCATTTCCATTTCCATTTCCATTTCCATGTACATCCGCGCCAACGACACATCTGTTCCGACCCCTAAACCATTCGGTTTCTTTCGATACAAGTTGTAGCCATGACACTTCCGGCACTCTAAAAAGATCAACCATAAGCCATTGGCTTTGGAGCACCTATCGCCGACCCTTACACGTTTACAGAGTATCTACATCACCTTCTGACCTTCGGCCGAGACTCCTCGGCCCCACCGCTCCTCGAAGAGAACATGAGCTCAGCACAGAATCAACATGTCCGGGGCACGCCGATTTGCAACGAGGACTCAGGAAAGACACGCGCGCCGAGACCTTCGAGTCAGGGCTCGGCGTATCCAAGCCGTCGACGGCTGCCGATTGCTAGAGGGAGACCCTGATTCGTCAACTTGCAGCTGCTTAATGCTGTGCTACACTCACTACCAACAACACGCATTTTAGCGCATCCATGGGGCCATGGTTGGTGCAGTCAGACAAAGGAATGTAACGCTACGATGCGGAATGGTGGGGGAGCAACACACGAGTAAGCTGAATCATGAGAGGTGCCCGCTCTTGCAACTGGACTTGGTGGACCAGCCACATGAACATGAGGGTACCTAGGTATGCCCCAAGACTTGGGGCTTTCAGAGACTATAAGAATGCTTATGCCAAACCAACCCCTTACCTACCTAGGCATTGAAGTCCCCATATTTCTTCTCTGAGCGAACCCCAACATGCCAAAGACCCAAGAGTATCAACTCCACCCCTGCGGCTGGGAGAGCGACCCTGAGGAAGAGAGAATCCGATTCTCCAGCCTCGACTACCTTGCCGCTAGCACCTACAACAGCTACGCGCTCTTCTTCAAGCTCGAGGATGACGAAAAGACCAAGGCTGTCGAGGTGCTGAAAGAGGGCCTCGCAGCAACTCTGGCCCAGTGCAGGCAACTTGTTGGGACCATTGAGAAGAACCCAGACGACGACGACCATTCCTTCGTCAAGAAAAGAGACACCAGCGTCCGGTTCGTCGTAAAGACCTTTGAGACAGAAGACAGCTTCCCGTCCTTCCCGGACATCGAGAAGGCCCACTTTGCCTCGTCGTGCATGGGCAATGTCACGCGCCTAGTCATCGAGGGGATGAGCTACGGCGAAAAGCCCGGATGTCTGCCCAGCGCGAAGCCCATCATCTCGGCGTACCAAGCAAACCTGATCCCCGGCGGGCTCATCTTCGTTATGAACTTCCATCATTACGCCAACGATGTGATGGGATGGGCAAACTTTGTGCACCAGCTCGCCGAGAACTGTTATTCCATCGTCAACAACACCCCTCCTCCTTCCTGGGATCCCGCAAACCTCGACGCCACGCGCTTCACGGCCATTGACTTCTTATCCGCATCTAAGGTCGACGGCCCTACACCCCCGGGCCGCCACCCGCTCCTCCGTGACTCGCATTCATCGCTCCTCTTCCACCTCCCCAAGAGCAAAGCCGAAGCCCTCAAGAACCTCGCCTCCCCTTCCGAATCATGGATTTCAACATACGACGCCTTCACGGCCTTCCTGTGGCGCATCATAACCAAGCACCGCGCCGCTCTGTACAACTCGGACCCAGATGACACGCCCCTCTTTGGCGAAGCTGTCAACATGCGCCCGCGGACCCGGCCCTCTGTCGCCCCGCGACAGCAGCGCAACTTGTTCTGGGCTGCCATCTCGGCGCACCACCCGAACCCGTTCAAGACGCGCGAGATTGTCTCCGAGGAGGGACTAGTGCCCCTATCCAAGCTGGCGGCATACATCCGCGCGCTGACCAACAGTGTCGACCAGGCCGCGCTGGACGCCGCGCTGGGAATGCTCGCGCCCATCCGCGACAAGACATGCCTTTTTACGAGGGTTAATTCGTTCCCGCCGCCGTCGGTGGTGACGACGGACTGGCGGGAGACGAATATATGTGGGGATGACTTTGGGTTTGCGAGGCCCGTTGCGTATCGGCATCTTTTCGATGCTGTGACGGAGGGGCTGGTTCTGATCTACCCGCCTCGGGCAAGCAATAATGAAGATGAGGGGTGCGAGTTTGTGATTACCCTCGAGACCGAGGCAGTTGAGGCGCTGCTGAAGGATGAGGATATGGGTGAGTATTTTGAGTTCAGGGGGTATGAGGTGAAGTCGTCGAAGTGAGTGTGATGTAGTTACCTATTTGTGCGTGTTTATGGATGACGTTCACTACCTTGCGGGTTTGAGACCAAATGCTTTTGAGCGGCAAAGCTTCTTCGTTCCAAGCTATCTACCTACCCACCCCAGCATCACCCCCGACGCAACGGTGTCAACGGGTCACGAAAATATATAAACGTTCAAAGTCATGTCCATATTACTACTACCTAAGGTAGTTTAGTACCGCTTAACCAACCCACCCCCCCCCACCCCCCCCTTTTTTTTTTCTTTCTCTTTTTTTCTTTTTTTCTTTGTGGTCCAATCGAGCAGTTAATTAATTAACTAATTACTGCTTACGCAACAGCCGACAGCTCAGTGATTTCGACGGGCGTGTCAATGCGCTGGCACGTAATGTCGCGCGTGGAATAGATCTGGCCGAGCGTCCAGTTCTGGTTCTGGTACAGGCTCTCGGAGCAGTCCAACGTCAGGTTCAGGGACCCGGAGCCAGCGAATCTCGTTCTATTTCCCCAGTGTCAGTCTTTTTTTTCTTCTTCTTTTTTCTTCTTTTTTTGCTTGCTTCCCATGTAAAATGTGGAAAGGAGGAGGGGAGGGAGGAAGAAGAAGAACTCACGGGAGCTGCGGATCCTTGTCGGCACACCTCCACGCCTGGTCAACCTTGAGCTCGCCCGTCGCCTTGTCAAACGAAAAGGTCGTCTCGCTCCCCGGCGTGTCCGTGGCAGAGGTGCAGTTGTACACCATGTTGCCGTAGAAAAAGTCCGTGAGCTGGTTGCTCGACGCACTGCAGACAGCGAGCGACCCGTCGGCCGGGTTGGTCAGATTGAAGTTGACGTAGCCCCACGAGTTCTGGTGCGCCGGCGTCGTGAAGATGAACGACGCGTGGTAGTCGAAGCCTTGGATGGCCCACTCGAAGCCTCCAAATGTTGTGTCTGAACAGCCTGCTGCTGCTGCGAGCTCGGTGTCCCGCGGCGCAACCGAGGGGTTTGTTGTGTGGGCCGGGGAGGCGCTGGCTAGTAGAGAGAAGGCGAGGAGGGCAAAGGAGTGATGCATTTTGATGGTTGGCAGCTGAATATCGACTATGGTGGAGTTTGAGAAAGGGGTGCAGAAAACAATGAATATAATATTGGATGAGGATATGTGAACTTGAGAGAATCACTGGGTGAGTAGTGGGTAGTTATTGTAAGTGGAGTGAATCTTGTGCTTGCATGTGATGGCGATGACGATGACGATTTGCAGTGGGTTGGCCGATGATCCAGAAATCTGGGGAGTACATCTCGCCAGATATTCCGGGAAACCCAAGGGGTCTTATATCAATGTCACCGCTCTCTGTGTGTGTCTGGTGGCCCCTTAAAATCCCAGCTAGTTGGGTTTGTTACATGGTTCCTGCATTTCTCCCGTATTCTTTATTTTTCTTTTCATCTTTTTCGGTCCGGACCCTGCGCCGCACTGCAGGAAGCGAGGTGGTGGTAGCCCAACCGAGTCCGCCGGGTGAAATGCGAATGAGGAAATACGAGCCCAACCTCCATGGTCCGCCCCCTTTCTCGGCAGCGCGACCTTAGGGCTGCAGATCTTCTTTGTGGAATGCCAGATGTCGGTGAGGGGACAAGAGAGAGAGCAAGCAAACAAACATGAACAAGGGTGGCTTGCCCGCGGATGGAGCGGACAACAGGTGCCGACATGCAACACGAATCACGAGAAATGCAACGAAGACACCTGCTACTGTAACCACCATGTCGTCAGGAACATCAACATCCGTGGATGGTCTTTTTTTTTATTTATTTTTTACTACGCTACCCCTCCAACTGTTGCTCTCGCGTTCCCCACAATGGCATCCCCATGTCAACTGCAACCCTGATCGACGTCACCGTCATTTTTTCAGCCGGTTACACGGATGGTAAATTAATTACTTTAGGCCAGTGGGAGGCCACCAATCAAGGCTACGGTGGAGTATTTCGAGATCTACCGGATGGCTGATGATGAGTGGTCAGTCCAGATGGAGAAGGTATGGGTATGGGATGGTGGTCGGAAAAGGCCGTGCTACTCAGTGGCTATTTTTGGTTTCTTTCCATACTAAATTACCGCCCAGTATTTTTTTGCTTGGCAACCAACAACGTGGCCATCAGGACTTTTTTTGTGTGCGGATTCCCGTTTGTGCTGGTGCTGTCTGCCGGCTGCCTCTGCCAAATCGCGTGTTTTCATTCCCGTCTGGCCGCTATCAAATCAGGGGCCGACGAGGTCCTGTTCTGTCTGTTGTTCTCCCTCGGAAAGTGGAACGGCAAGATGCGAGGACAGCAGAGCGAGCTACCCCGGAATGGGGCAGATATCTAGGCCGGTGGCGACACCGTCACCTCGGCTTTACTTTTTTCCTCTTTGGTTTTTTCTTGGACACACCGTACACCGCATGGCCAAGTTGTCAACGAATTCCTAATTGGGATCTGCGGTGGGTTCTGGTGCTCAGTTGTGACACGAGCCACGGCAGGCCAGTTGGAGTTTTCCCGTGGAGAATGGTGTAAAGGAACAAATATACCTTGCTTTATCTTTATACCGCTTCTTCACAGTTCTATCCTTGTATATTCACTGACAAACTTAACAGTGGCCAGGTGAGATGGGGGCTATAGACCCACCAATATTTGAAGGGCCACATAATGTTTATACCACTTTTAGTATTCTTTGGGTGGTAAAATATGACAGTAAGTAATGGTATGGTAGCATGGCATGGAACTCTAGGTTACCGAATGTTTGGTCAATTTAATTCGTGAGAAATGCATAATATATATGTACATTCTTTATTAATTCTCTTCTCGAAGGTAGCACGTGTGTTCCAACACTATTCCTTCTATCACCTTCGCCCTCTATTCCACCCCATTTTCCGTCATCATCGACATCATAATCACAGTTAGACCCCGGTGGGGCTTCCAGGAAGCTCAGGGATCCCTATACCGCCACATCTCCAGTCAGTATCACTTGACCTTTTGTCCCACTTTTCCGTGAGGGGACAAAGGCGGGGGGAGGGGGGTAACTTACAGGAGTCGACATCCTCGGTGACTGTCTTAGGCACCGAGCACTTGTTCATGGCCGCCATGTTCTGCGTCTTGAGTGTTGGGCAGTTGACGTAGCAGGGCGAGTCCATGGCGCGCTGGAGGGCGTCATCCTTCCACCCGAAGACGTAGTCTCCGTGCGAACCGAATCCGGTCGTATCTCCCATGGCCCACACAAAGGGCTGGCCAGTCTCGGGCCAGTCCTCCTTGTTGTTGAACTTGCTCGTGTCCCAGATGGTCTCGTACATGAGCTGCGGCACGCGGACAGGGTGCGAGGCCGGGCAGGGACCGCCGCTCTCGAAAGTGCCCGTCTCGGGATACGACATGTGGCTCATGTGGTCGGGCGAGTCGAGGTTCTTGCCGTCCCAGCACGTGGGGAAGCGCACGTTGGCCATGATGCCGGCCGGGCAGGGGGTGGTCGGGAAGTTCATGGACTCGGGGTAGCGGGTCGCCGGCGTCTGCAGGCACGTGTATGTGATCTGGCGGAACCGCGCCGCCTGGTTCTTGCTCCGGTACGACGCCTCACCGATGAGCATGCGGAACCCCGTCTTGAAGGCCGTCACCTTGGACGACTGCTGGTAGTTTGCAAGACCATCTTGCATCTGTGAAAGGTTTTGTCAGCCCCCAGTCGACAATTTCCCCAGCACACAAAAGAAAGGGTTGGATTTACGTAGTAAACCGTCATGCCTCCCTGTGCACCCTCGAAGCCGACGTTGGGGATGATTGGCACGCGGTGGTATGTTCCATTCTTGGCCTTGAAGAAGAGCACTGCTGTCCAGTAGTTGGAGAAGTCCTCTGAAAACTGGCATGTCGTGCATGTGGCCTCTTTGGCAATATCTTTTGTCGGATCCATAGTTACATTGAAAGCGTTCTGTTCCCAGTTGTGGTTAGTAATTTCCAAAAGGAATCTCTGGGAACGGACTTACACCACCGATGATTTGGTGAAGATGCGGCGAGGGAGCCAGGCCCGGAGTGACGAGAGGGTCCAGGCGCTCAATGACGAGCTGTGAGCAGCCGAATCGGAGCAGCGCCGACGCGGGGGCCACGAGCCCGAAGGCAGCGAGCGATTTTACATGCATCTTGTTTCTTCCCTCCAGCTACCGACTTGTTGGTGTCTGTGGTGTCAAACGGAATCAAGAAGCCAAACGACAGACAGCTCGACGACAGGGTGCTGAGCAGTAGTATGAGACAGGAACACGCAAAGCCACAAGTACTCTGAGTTTAGCGGAGAACCCGAGTCTTTATCCATGGGTCCTAAGTTTACCCCCCCCCCCCCCCCCCCACCCCGTTACCCCTGAAGTGCCGGCAGCTGATAGGCTGTCCTTGGCAATTCTCGATCTTATCGGTTATCCCGCATTTGGGGCACTGCCATGAGAAAATGGATCAATGGAGGTCTGGAAGACTTGGTGGTTGAGATAGTAGTAGGGGGTTATGCAGGCGACCCGCGGTGTTGTTTTGTGGACAATTGCCGGTTTTTAAAGGGGCTGCTATGTAATTTATTTACTTTACACAGGCGAACTTTTTTCATAATTTCCCGTTGACAGAAACCCCGCACCAAGCTTGATCTTTACATGCCATTAACTCTGAGCTCTTTTATTGGCCCGCAAGAAGCATTTTGGGGTAGTCGATGTATAGAGCCTCTATTAAGCCGCATTTTTGGCCACTGGATAGATATCAACAGTCCGATAGCCGGTTGAATATTGCATCGAAAATTGAAATCAGTCATCACCCGCCCGTTCACCAGGTGCGGACTTGCCTTCAGCCGATGCTGCTTCATATGGCTCCCGAAGCCAAATGGAAGCTTGGCAGGCTTCCATGCCATCTTCCATGATCCATCTGAAGCAACATAGATTCCATGCACTACAGAAATACAAGAAAAATTCCACAAGGTATCCATCATGGATATGTCTAACGTACTTCAGGTGTGGCGGTAAATACCCCTTAAACAATTCTACCGGGGGCTTTTATAGGTCCGATACTCAAAACATATTCATGAAAAGTACTACTGCACCACCATTTTTAAGTTTCTTCGTCCTTTATGAAAAAAAAAAACGGGAAAGCCTTGCATTCCTCGCCCCTACGGTCAACAATCGCCACCTCTTATTCGATAGCATTGTCTTTTGCAGAGCCTAATTCAGTGCAACAGGAGAGTTCCTGGTAACGCCCAAGCAGACTCTTGGGTGGAACGATAATAAAATATGCCGCTCCTTCGTCTGTGAGGGTAGTCTTGCTAATCTGTCAGCTCGGAGGTCACCCAATAATTTGAGCATCAGATATTAAGTCCCTTCTTGGAGCTAGGAAGTAGTTAGTTGGTGATTAGTGATCAAGATAAAAAACGAAGTGAAGTATGAGATGAAGCACCACAATATGAGGGACGATCTTTGAAAACAAAGAGTCGAGGCAACAAACGTCCAGGACCTGATCTCAACTCTGGAGAGCATTCTCAGGGGATTGTAGCTATATGACCAAATTTCCGGGGAAAATAAATACCGCCGAAGTTTCTGAATGGGAATTACCGCCTCACACATAGGTATCGGAGCCACATGCCAATATGCGAGATCCCGCCCGGCCACGCAGCCCGCCATCCTGCCAGCAAAACAAGTGACACCCGTTTCCGTCAGATATAATTCCTATCCGTCCGCCTTCTCCCGCTGCTGTGTCCCCTCTGAGGTATTCTGAGATAAAGACCCTGGCTTACTCGGCGGTTCTAGACACAAGTACGTAGCCGATGTCTACCTAGGTCCGATACTGATCAAGTGACTCAGCATTGTTGATAGAAAAAGAAGTAAACAAATACCAACCCTGCACAATAGTATCAGATCTCTCTAAGTCAAGGCTTACTAGGATTACTTCTTCTCTATCCTTTCCAAGTAGCTTACAGTTGGCGTGATCTTTTTTTCTTCTTCCGTTTTCGGTTTGCTTTTGATCGCCAGCGGTTTGGTCTACCTGGGTCTTGTGTGGATCTTCAGGACGGGAAGAATACTATTTTAGACGGGGTCTACTTCTAGTCTACTCGTGCGAATCAACCCCTGATGCCACTTGGTAATTATTTCACCTGAACGGCATGCAGTGTCGTCGGAACATCGTCAATAGGATTCTCTAATCAATAAAAACTGTGCTGTGGAAGATCTGAAATGCGCAAGATGCGTCATGAGCTGAGCTTGAAACCTTAGGTATTTTCAACTGTAACTACCAGTACGATCCAGCAACCCGGAATCGATCTTTGAAAACAAGATACAACGAACGCTTATCATTCGGCCGCGTAGCCTCACATCAATTAGCTGGTGTCGATGGTCGTCGTCCCCATTGTCACATGCGGGCCACGGAGGATGGATAGCGCAAACTTATTTCGTCGTCAACGTCATTGCTTGACACGGATAAACGGTAGCGTTTTCGGGTGAGCAAGATCGTTTTGAGAAATAAAAACAGCTTCCATTCTCTTCATTTGAATGAGAAAACAACGACCAATTTCCTTCACATTTGAGAGAAGATTTCGCCTCGCAACTTGAAGAAGCTTTGGGAAGACACATTACCTCAAATCCCTATTCTTGCTCACCACCAAACCTTCAAACGACAATGTCCCCCTCAAACAAGCCCCTTCGACAGCTCGCCGCAGAGAAACTTCACGGGAAAGGCGCCAACCCAAGCCAACTCGGCGACCCCATCAGCATGAAAGCCGAGACGAGCGACTATGATGCGCGCCAGGGCGACCGCAATTATTCCGGATCGGAGATGCCAAAGTCGGCCCGGACGCCGCCCGAGTCGCCAAGCGGTTCGCACGAAGAGAAGAAGTTGCGCGGGGGGCATCACGTTCGTGGCATGATGACGGACGAGATCAGGCAGGGCAAGGCGCCGCGGCCAAGTAAGAGCCTCGAAGGGGATGCTACCAGTATGAAAGCCGAAACTGTAGACAGGGACCCTGTTGACCATGATAATGGGTCGAGCGGGAGCGGCCGGGGTGCGGGCAAGGCAAGAGGTTCCAAGATCTAAGCTGGGGCATTCGACAGAGTTCTTGAGGGGTTGCCCCTTTGTATTGGGTTGTATCAGCAATGTTATCAGCTCATAGTCAGCGTGCAATTCCGACCTAAAGAGGGCAGTTGTTGAATATGGAAACGTGAAGAACCTCCAACCTCCTATGTTTTGAACCTTTTGAGCCAGTAGCTGTGAAAAACCGGTCATGACAGACGGGGCACTGCAAAGTTGGAACAAGGAAGATGGAGGGGGTATCACTGGTATATTTTTACAGACAGGTTATGTTCAATTAAGGTGCATGCGCTTCTGCCGGCGTTTCTGGCGTTGTTCCTAACGGCGGTTCCGTCAGAGGAGTTGGTGCTTGTGTCTGCGGCCTTGTCCGCTTCTTTTTTTGTGTTTGTGTTGGAGGGGGACTCGCTGTTGAACACTTGGCTTCCCATTTCTTCTCCAGCGATTCCAACGCAGCAAACAGTCCATGGCTGGACTTCTCGTCGACAACAGACCGCGCGTGCCGCGGCATCTTGCTGAGGACAAAGTCGGAGACGGTGGACCTGTCTCGCTCCCCAGGCCTGCCTATCCCCACTGCCACACGCGCCCAGGGACTCTGAGGCTCGTGCCTGAGACTCGCCAATACACTCTTGACGCCGTTGTGGCCGCGACGACTCTTGCTCCACTGGAGGACCTTGATCACGCCCAGCTCTTCCTCCAGGTCGTCGTGTACAATCACCAGCCCTACTTCCTCTGGGCTTAGCCCCTGGTCGTCCAAGTACTCCTTGTAGGCTTTTGCGAGCCACGGGCCCGTGACGTTCATCAACGTTGGGCTTTGAAGGAGTGTGTATTTGGAGCCGGCAGAGGTGAGGACGGATTTTTTGCCGCGTCGTTCGGCGGCAAAGGCGGGCTGCTCCGAGGCGAATGTCTTTTGGAAAGACTCCAACGCCATGTGGCCGACAGAATGGAACGTGTCTCGGTATGCGCCCGGGTTGCCGAGGCTGACAATGAGAAGACGCCGAACTGTCGCCATTGTGGGATCTGGAGTTGTGGTCGTCGAGTTGGGCGGAGTCTTTAGAGTTGTAGAGAATTTTCCTTTTGTTTCGCCGTTGTAAAGTCGGGTATCCGTCTACTCTCGATTTTGTGGGGAGGACTTGAAGGAGGTTTCTCGTCGTGACCGGTGTCGTCGTCGTCGTCTTCTTCGTCGAAGCGGCGCAGGTGCAGGGGGGACGGTAGTCGCGAAAGGATTGTTGTGGTCGGAAGTTAACGAGAGTATGAAAATCCAACGACTGGACCGGCCAGGACCTGCGCCTTATTATATGTGTGTGCCCTCGACAAACTCAACGAGTGTGACTGGACAAGTTCCATTGTCAGTCGAGCCCAAACACAATAGAAAAATGGAACCTTAGAGACCTCCAAGTCGACCCAGGTCCCAAGGAAACAAAAAAAAGCTCAGTCAGCCTGGCGCCAAGCCTCAATTGACCGGGATGACCCACTCGCCGAAAGACTCACTGGGGGAAAGGTGGCTTGTCAAAATCTGGGCGCTGACGTCGTTGGTCGAGGTTGCGCCACAATCTCACTCTTCAATCTCGACAACTTTTTGGCTGGAATGCGCAGTGGGGAAATCGGGGATCACCCGCTCACTTGGCACCTGGCACCGCCACAATCAACGTTGTCACCCCTTCCATACATCCGCCTCTTCCTAGGCACGACAAGGATCTCTGATCTCGCGCGAAACCCAACTGTCAGGCGTTACTCTGTCAATCTTGCGTTTTGCCTTTCCCCGACCGGCCGCGACCCTTTGAACTTTTATTTTTTATTTTTTTACGCAGCCCGTCAATAGCCCTTCCTTGTTCCCTGCTACTTATTTTTTTGCTCCCCGTCTCCCCCCGCGCTACATTCCCCAACAGCCGCAGTAGCAGTAGCCGTTTGCCCATCATGTCGTGGGCAGGTATGCAACAACCCCGCGATGGCCTCTGGGGCGGCCCAGCCCAACCCCCCTGGCGAATAGATTCTGATATGTGTTTACCACACCACAGGCTTCAAGAAGAATGTCAACCGGGCGACAACCCAGGTGATGATGAAGACAGGTTCGTGCTATAACCCCGACCATTAAACTCCCACCCCTGGAAACGTCGCTGACCTAGGGGGGTTTGCGACAGGCCATGTCGAGAAAACGAACGACCGGGACTACGAGGTCGAGGAGAGGTATGACACCACGCGCGCAGGGTATTGGGAGACGGACGGGTGCTGAGCCCTGCACTATAGACGATTCAGGACCATGGAGGCGGCATCACTGCGACTACAAAAAGAGGCAAAGGGATATCTTGATTCTCTTCGAGGTAATTAATTGCGCCTCGCCCACCGAGACCTAGACCTAGACCTAGACCTAGACCTAGACAGGGACACAGAGACAACACCGCAACTAACACTCATCAGCAATGACCGCCTCACAGATGCGAATTGCCGAGACGATCGACGCATTTTACGGGGACGCGGGGGCCAAGGATGGCGTCAGCAGGAGCTACAAGCAAGCGGTGGAGGACCTGGATGCAGAGACGATCAAGGCGTTGGATGGGCCGTACCGGACAACGGTGCTGGAGCCCATCTCGCGGTTCTGCGCCTACTTCCCCGACGTGAACGAGTGTATGTGTCTCTCCGTTTTTTTTTTTTTTTTTTTTTTTTTTTGGGGGGGGGGGGTGGGGTTGGGGGGGGGGGCGGGTGGGGCGCACACCCAAAAAAAAGTGACAAACAACCAAACACAAAAAAATTGTATAAAACGCAAAAAAAAACCCGGGCAAAACAGGGGAGAAAACCACGCCCACCCCGCCAAAGGGAAAAAAAACATCAAGAACCCCCCCAAGCACCAACCAAAACACACCCCC
>JAPDFK010000347.1:0-48696 GCA_027569635.1 Lasiosphaeriaceae sp. G1095 | reverse complement strand
CCCCCCCCCCCCCCCCCCCCCCCCCCCCCCCCCCCCCCCCCCCCCCCCCCCCCCCCCCCCCCCCCCCCCCCCCCCCCCCCCCCCCCCCCCCCCCCCCCCCCCCCCCCCCCCCCCCCCCCCCCCCTGACATAACTTGACGACTGCACCATCAAAAAAAACAAAAAAGTCAAGCATGTTGAAGAAGGGCACGCTACGTTCCATCCGGGAAACTATGAAGGTATGTAGGTAGGTCGACATGCTGGAAGCAAGTGCGTATCAAGTATTACATCCGCCTCGTCCCAACCTGGAAGGCTCAGCGCCCACGGCATGTAATGTTCTTTCCATGCCCGATATTGAGCGTGGCGCCTGCTCATAGCTAATAAACCATTGCCTTGCTGTCCGTGATCCATACACCGCTGTGGAGGGGTCGAAATCGAGGGATCGGCTCACACATGCATGCCGGTCTTTGTGAACTATGACTTGCATAACAAACAGTCGAGGTTCAGGCACAAAAAAGTCGACGAACAAGACAGTTCCGCGGCCAAATATCGGCTGAAGCGATTCGACCCTGCCCTACCAACCTTGGTAGGTAGCTGGTGTGGTGATACGAAGACCATGAGTATAGAGGTTCAGTTGGGGAAGGCACAACCGACAGGTGGAAAGTGCGTGGGTGGGTAGGTAGTACAGGTAGCATGAGTTTGTAACTCCCGTCCACAGGTCAGATAATCCAGAGGTATACATAGGTACTGGACACAACCAGGAAACCGAAGGGAGGAAGCGGCATGCCGGATAAGATGTCACTGTCAGGATCACACTTTTATTATACAGCCAGCCCTCCGCTTGCACTCTGCTAGGCCCGGGCAAAACCTAGCCAGATAGATTCTCGTGTTACTCAATCTCGTCTTTACAGCATCTTTCAGTTTCCATGCCGCTTGTGTAATCAGACAGGCAACAATGCCTGGCAGTGCAATGTATTGCCGCGACGGACGAGCATGTCATGGCCCGGCCGACCCAAATTGGAAACAGGTGAAGGTTTGGCCCAGGCCAGGCCGTCGCTGGGGCTGCTGTCGGATCCTAATCACGCGTAATGCCAGACCTGAAGCATCTGGAAGCTGGACGGAGGAGGATCGACGATACTTACACTAGACCGGGATAGGGGCGAGCAGCCCTATTTTCCTCTACATTTACGGGATACTAAAAGGTCGGATGGGAGCCGCCAGCTGAGGTGCGGTGAGAAAACCACCTCAAGGCTTAGCCAGCTTACGGTCTAGGTACCTGGTACGTCGAGAACGTCTTCTTCCCTGCCTCATTGTATTGTCGTCGCAAAGTCCAGGTCATATATTTTCGTATGTCCGCATTTGGGGGCCGTCACACCATCCTGCTGCCCAAATTGATACGTCTGGATGTGCTTCACAGCTCGGTCGAGCCCGGAAGGGAAATCAGCACCGTGCTCTCCGGTCCAACAAGGCTTGGCGGTTTATTAGGTATATACAATACCTATAGGCACTGTAGCTTAGGCGTGAAGCCCACCAAGGTGTGCCCTCAATGCAGTTTGCAAAAACGGCTGTGGGAAACCGAGCGACGCCGGTATTGATTTGTGTTTGGGCCCAGGCCTGAGTCTGACCCGGTGATGTGGAATGGTCGCGGCCGTCACAATTTAAAAATAGCCGAACCCTGCTTCCTGTGTCGGACACATTGAATGGGATCGAGGACGGTTTGATGAATGGGGTGGGAAGCTTGCGTTGGACGGGCCGGGCAGACGGTTCTTTGATCTCCCATTGTGCCATTCAAATTACTGACCACTTGTTTGTTGCTTGATGGCGTATGTTAGCCTCTGTTCCTAGCTGACGGACCAGAGACTGTTGCTTGTCGCCTGTCGTTTTGTCTTCTTTTCTTTGCCCTTTCTTCCTTTGCGGTGAGAGAGTCAAAGCGAGACAAACGCCGCTTGCCCCTGGCTTCGCGCCAAATCCAAATTAATGGGAAACGCTTCCCTTTGAATTCTAGACTACCGATTTTGCCAACTCCTTGAGACAGGTATTTTAGAGAGTCTTGGCGCATCCAGACTGAGGTTGACGACAACTTGCCGCATCGATTCGCTGTCCTTTTCCAGCTTCTTCGCCAACGCGCCTTTACGGGGAAACCAACTGGCTTGCGCACGCATAGCCACAGCCTTGGGCACCACCTTCCCTGTTCTCGTGTGCCCCGATATCATCTATCCCGAAAGCTGCCTCCCATCGGGCTCGGCAACGTCAAGCAAGGCGCTTCTTCCACGACAGCCGCGACACCAAGAAGTAAAAGTACGAGCGTGCATCTCATCTCGTCGCAAGCCCAGGGATCAGGCGGCTATCACAGGCTACGATACGATCGACCGGACGACAGGCAGGTGATGTCTATCCATGGGATGGCTTGATACCTTCCTTGCCTTGCTGCCCCGCCAAGTTCTTGTTGTTTGGCGAAAGGGTTCGGTAGGTCTCGGTAGTCATCACCTGAATTGCCCCACTCTACGGAATAGCGTGGATCGAGTTTGGGCTTGGTCACTTTTTGGCACGGAGTGGGTGCGGGGCATTTTGAATTTGGGCAGAGAACTTGGAAGCCTCAAAAAAAATTCAAAAAATTCAAAAAAAAGGTAGGCACCCCAAAGCCACCCATTTTAACTCTGGAAGACCTCGTCCCGAAATTCACGAGTCCCCCAAAATCCATTCCAACCCCACGACCTTGGTTTTCTTCAGCACTCCAAACAATCAGTAGCAAACACTCACCACTCGATCTCAGCTTACCGCACCCCCGCCGTTTTCGCGTTACATCCTTCCCGACGGCGACATTGACAGCAACGAGCTAGAGCGCATCCTGGCCTTCAATCCACATCCGCATTGGAACCCGGTCCGAGCCGGCCCCTCTTGCACCTCTCTCCACCTGGCATTTGCTATCGCTTTGTCGTTTGAGAGCAAGGCAGAATGTCTGGCCCCGCAGGAGAGACTGCTACTGCACCATCCCCCTCTGCCGGCGGCACAGGCACTTTCGACCTGCTAAGGAGAGCCACCCAGGCGATGATGTCAAAGTAAGTGTTTGGGACTGTTCACTTGTCTCCCCCAGTGTTGCGTTGCGTTTTCGGCACTCTTTCTTCTACGGAGTTTCCATGACTTTACCCTTAGTGCTGGCTGCTTCTGTGCGAGCTTCCAGAAGCCCGGCATTACTTTAGCCAAAGGGAACTTCATGTCACTCACTGCCTGATGGCTTCCCCAGTTCCAAGTTCCAGTGGAGCACCCAACGTCACGTCCCAAGCCCCCCCCCCCTTCCCAAGCAGGACAGTCCTGGCAGTGCTAGCAAGCATCACCGGCATTCAACTTCCACATCCACCGCCTTTCCACCAGACACCAGCCTCGTCAGTTTTAGAACGGCCTGCGTTGTGGATGGAATATGGCCAGTTATTCCGAACAGAAGGTGGCATTTCACTCTTCTTACGACCTGCTGGCTGCTGCTCCTTAGTGCTCTTTGCTGCTCCTTCTTGGGGGTTCCAGGTTGTCTCCACTTGAGACAATAATAAGCCCGAGGTGCACCTCAGCAGCATTCGGCTCCCGTTCCCCCTCGCGCTCTGCTTCACCTTGCCCATAAACAGGACACAGAGAACGTTGAGTCAGGCTAGCGCCGTCATCGCAATTCCAACCAGTCTCTGGCCACGGGTGGTGCGGCACTAGCCCTGGGGGTTGGGCTCCGCCAACCGGACGTTCCCTCTGGTGAGCCCTGGGTTGCTGGCACACCATAGGCGCATCAGTGTGCGTATATGCCGCATCAATATTTGATTTGCACATGCAAACCCATCGTCGTACCAGGATTTACGGCGGTAACGGACGCTGGGCCGGCGGCGGCTTATCACACTGAAGCAGCCTGAGCCTCCAAGGAGCCAGGACGGTAGCCTGAGTGAGGAGTGAGGGGCCTGACTTGCTGACTGAGCGGGCGGTGACCACTGACCACTGACCACTGACCCTGATCTCTCGGCTCACACCCCCCCTATCCTCCCCTCTATCCGACCCGATCTTGGGACTTGGAATTGGGCCGCCGCTGCACGCTGGAAATGGTCGGAGTCGACCTCCCCCCACTCCCGGACCCTCCTTCGTCGTCAACCACATGGCAAGCATCAAGGGTGCGTGCTGTGCGCTCGGAGGGTAGGCGAGAGAAAATCTCGGCTTGAAGGGTTTTCCCTCACGGCCTGCCAGTCCCGAGTTTGCTTGCTTGCTTGTTTTCCTGCATTGCATACGTTTCTCTTGCCTTGTCCTTTCCGGGTGAGACGTTTTTTTTTAACCCATTCCTGGCCGCCTCTTGTTTGGGCAAACCAGAAATTTCTCCGTCTGCTCTCGTCATAGACGTATATCCACTTCACCCCTCTCCCGACACAGCTCAGCTCGCTTGGAAACCCGCCCCAACCGAAACACCCCCGAAGTAGTCATCATGAGCTAGCGAACTTTCCCAAGTCATCACCTTCTATCTTGTTTTGCTATCCCTTCACTCCTGCCGTTTCTCCTCGCGCTTGGGCCCCTGTGCTCTTGGAAAAATAAAAACCCCAAAAACCGCAAAAAATCTGCTGTTGTTGCTATGGCGGGTATTAACCAGCGCAGCAGGTCTGCCGCCGCAGAGGACGATGGAGTTGACCAGCTTGGGTTCGAGACGCCACGATCCGGTGTCGCGACCCCGCAGCCCGATCTGCACGACAAACGATTGCCGGGTATAATGAGCTATTTCAACCAGGTTCGTTCAAGCTCTTTTCAGCGATTGCTGTCGAGTCCCTTCAAGATGAGCGGGCAACCTGCAACACCTCTTCCAGAGCCTGCCGCGACCCAGGTCGAGGAGTTGTCGTCTCAGGCTGTTCCCTCGTCCCAGCTTCCACTCAGCCCTGTTGAAACGGCCTTGTGCACTGCTTCGTCAGACGAAGGTCCTCCTCTCCTGGCTCATGAGATGGTGGGGCCTCCTCCAGAGACGGCGCCTCGGGAAGGAGGCCAGCTTCACCCATATCCAACCCCTCCGGCTTCGCAACGGTCGTCGTTACGCAACTATGCGGGCGAGTCGTGCGGTCAGAAGTCGAGGGGTGGAACTCCTCCAGCCTCCCGACCGGTCAGTTTGCGCCATTTGAGTATCTCAGATTTTGGTAGAGGGGGCAAGGGGCGGAGAAACTCTCTGCTGGCGCCTCTGACGACCACTGTTGATGAAGCAAGCGTGTCCGCCCGTCACCTATCAAATCCATCAAATCCCGTCGGTCGTGCTGCTACTGTCCCCAACTCTCCAAGCCGTCCACGTTTCACTTCTGGGGATGGGGGTGTTTCTCTCGAGTCGGCCTCTATCCTACACCTCAAGAAGCTAACTGATGTGTCGGCCAAAAAGAGCGGTACATCCACCCCTACACGTGCGCTGTCGTCCGCGCAACCGTCACAGCCGCAACCCGAAACTCGAGAGGAGCCCAGCCAGGAGAATGGCGACAGGATTGATCGCACGGTCACTCATACGCCCACCCCCCCGGGAGCACAAGCACCGGCTTCAAAGGGAAAGATCACCATCAAGATTGCCGAGGCCAGGGGTTTACGAAAGTGCCGAGATCCTTACGTTGTCGTCGTCTTTCAGCGCAGCGAGCTCATCTCTGGAGGGCCTCGCCCTGGAGAGGAGGATGGGGACATGGCAGCCATCACGGCCGTCGCCATGGGCGGTGTCCCCATCCAGCGCCAGGGGAGCGATTCCGGCAGACCGGCGATGGCTATCCCGATGCGAAGCAGACAAAGCAGCAATACGAGCATCACCGATTATAACACCTTCCGCAACCGCAACGCACGGAGATCTTTCACCAACCCCAAATGGGACGCCGAAGCGCTCTTGTAAGTGTAAAATTCTAATCATGCCCGTAAGTGTAACTGCTGACAACCAGTAGTGACGTGGTCGACTCGGATATGCTTGTGGACATCTCGGTTTACGGTCATGGGCAGACGGGCGAAGACTTCCTTGGGCACGTGGACTTCAGGGCGCATTCTGAGAGAGATGCCCCAATTCGAGGCTGGTTTGCCTTGAAGGGAAATGCCGACACTATGGTCGAAAACACACCCACGGGTGAGATATACGTTGAAGCCTTCTATCAGAGAGCCGAGCAGAAGCATTTCGGACCTGAAGATTTCCAAATCTTGCGCCTCATCGGAAAGGGCACTTTTGGCCAGGTGTACCAGGTGCGGAAGAAGGACACGAAGCGAATATACGCGATGAAGGTTCTTTCGAAGAAAGTCATCGTGCAAAAGAAAGAGGTGGCCCATACCGTTGGCGAGCGTAACATTTTGGTTCGCACGGCCATGGCGGATTCACCCTTCATCGTCGGCTTGAAGTTCTCTTTCCAGACACCTTCAGACCTTTATCTGGTGACCGACTATATGTCGGGCGGAGAACTCTTTTGGCATCTGCAAAAGGATGGCAAATTTGAAGAGAAGCGGGCAAAGTTCTACATCGCCGAGCTGATTCTTGCGATTCAACACCTGCATGACAACGACATCGTCTACCGAGACCTGAAGCCCGAGAACATCCTTCTCGATGCGAATGGCCACATCGCGTTGTGCGACTTTGGGTTGTCCAAGGCCAACTTGACAAAGAACGACACGACCAACACGTTCTGCGGCACGACAGAGTACTTGGCTCCTGAAGTTTTATTGGACGAGGCCGGCTACACGAAAATGGTCGACTTCTGGTCTTTGGGTGTTCTTGTCTTTGAGATGTGCTGCGGTTGGAGCCCTTTCTATGCTGAGGACACACAGCAAATGTACAAGAACATCGCGTTCGGCAAGGTCAGATTTCCTCGCGACACGCTGTCCTTGGAAGGACGAAACTTTGTGAAGGGATTACTTAATAGGAATCCGAAGCATCGGCTGGGTGCCACAGATGATGCTGAGGAGCTGAAGAGACACGCCTTCTTCCAAGACATCGACTGGGATGCACTCGCCAAGAAGTTGATTACCCCTCCGTTCAAGCCGCAACTCAAGAACGACACCGATGTGTCCTACTTTGATCCCGAGTTCACCAACGCCCTGAACACCAACGGATCGCTCAATGAGAGGGCCGCTGCCCTAGCCAAAGGCTTCGCGACATCTACACCCCTTTCTCCCTCGGTGCAGGCCAACTTTCAGGGATTTACGTTTGTTGACGAAAGCGCACTCGAGGATCATATGAGGGACCAATACCACAATAGGTACGAAGATGAGGACATGGACGACGGTAGCCACACGAAGAAGGATGACGACTGGGATGACCTGCATGACTTTGACCCTCGGAACGCCAATCGCATGAGCGGAATTGTGAAGACGAACACGAACGACGAGCAGATGTTTGGCGGATCGAATTTCGATGACGTGTAAACGGAGTCCCGGATTTCTCGTATTTCTTTTCTTTGCGACAACTGTCGCTCACGGTTCGGCCCTTACTCCATTTCTTCTTCCGGCTCGGATGACAGGGAAATAACCAAATAAGATTCATTATTTGATGGCTTGGACGAAACATGCGGCATAATGCATTTAAGGCGGTCATATTGGCATTGGGGGTGGTGTCTGGTTGTCCGAACGCACACCCTGCATGGCGTTTTGGTGAAGTTGGTCAAATGGAAAGGGATTGGCTTCGTCGCAAAGAATGGCAACCCCGCTGCGACCTTGGTGAACTTGATCTAAGCGTTTGCTTGCTTGAAATGCAGCCTTGCCCATCGACCTTGAACCAAGTTGATTCCCGTAGCCATGTGTGGCCGCAGACGTTGGCATCTGATTGCATACCAAAAAAAAAAAAAAAAAAAAAAAAAAAAGGTTTTGGGCAGGATGCTTGCATCCAAGGCCCTTGGACGAGAGGGAGAGCACTGGTGACAGAAAGGGGATCAACATCGCATATCCTAATGACAGCCGAAGACTCATTGGCTGAGTGAGGCAAGGCTTCTAGGCCGACGGCCCAACAAAGTTAGTTATATGGGAGCTAGTGGCGTCTTGGGGATGTTTTGCGGACGGCAGTTGTCGTTAGCGACTTCATTGTAGCTATTTAAAAGATAAGAAACACACTACGGAAATAAAAGCGTAGCGTTGTGATAATCCCTAATGAGAGCAGAAGAAGTACATAACATTATCCAAACTCTTATCACACCTATTTGGTTAATCAAGATGGCGTGGATGACATGCATACAGTATGTTTGCAAGGGATGTCTCTTGCTGAATTCGAGACAGTCCGGGGCTCGGGGAGGGTGTCAATGATGATAATACCGAACTATATCTAAGCTCGACAATCACCAATAATGCATGTATGTGCCTTGCGGGCTGCCTTGGGACACTGGGTCATTTTCTCTCGCCGCACAAGGCGAGGAAGCTGGCTACCGATCCCAAACAGAAACGATGGAGCCCCAACCAGCCCCCTCGTTACATTCCAAGGTCCATATGGCTTGCTTGGACAGAGACATGGACAACAGATACTTGAAATTTTGGGATGAGGGGGGTTACCCGCATATCAAGGAAAAAGGAGGATGGCTATAAGTGTAAATTTGGTTGAAGAGATGCCCCTAGTAAACGATTAGCGTAATTTGGTAGGTAGGTAGGCCAGGTATAGAAGAAACCGATATAATCCTACCTACCTATACACGAGTTCCAGGTTGTCACTTGCTGTTACCGTATGGGGGCAAGAGTAAGGTACAAACAGACAGGCTGGATCTGTTATTGAACCACACACACGAAAATGGCAACTTGGTGTGGTTGTACGATGAGCGCGCGCCTCCAATGGTGATCTTATAACAGGTCAAGAGAAAAAATATACACGGATTGCTCCCCTTTCCAGTTCCCTCCTCAACCCCCCAGTTCCCCCCCGACCGAGCAGTTTCACTGGCAATCGCTTTTCCTTTCCCTTTGAAGTAGGGTCTCCAAATTTCCTCCACACACACACACACACAAGCCAGAGCTGGTAGCAGCAACCAGCAAGTTCCTTTTGTCTCTTTAGTCTGTTTGGGACCTCTCTCCAAGGGGGGGAAGCACAAGAGAAGATGAATTATTTAGACGGTGGTGTGGTGCGGGAGGAAAATCTTTGGTTGTGTGTGTGTGTGTGTGCGAAAGTGTGGTGTGTGTTGTCTTTGTTGGATTTAGTGGTGAGCCTCATCCTCCTCCTCGTCCTCGACAAGCCAGTCCTCGATAACCGCCTGCTGGCCAGCCTGCACGCCCTCCTGGCCCTCAACTTCAACCGCCATCGACTCGTACTCCTTCAGGCTCGATGCGAGGTCGGCCTCCTCGGGCGACTTGGGCGCAGTCGGCAGGCTGAAGGTCGATACGTGGCCGACCGAGTCGGACTCCTTGATGAGAGTGGGCTTGTACGCCTTCAGCTCCTTGAGGTAGAGCTCCTGGACGAAGTCCGCTGTAGAAGTAGTAGAGTTAGAACGGTGGCCCGATGCTGATTGATGTTTGCTTTGTGTTTGTAGTAGGTGAAAGGGAAGTAGGTCGGGTGCCTTCGGAAGAATCGGTTGGCGTGGAGGTTGTGGTGTGGCATTGTCGAAAGAAAAGCTTCTCTCGTGAACCGACTCCTCAAATAGAAGAGGAAAGAATATCCAACGCCTTTGCCGTTCCTTGTCGCCAAAGCTCAAGCTTCTCCAACGCTTTGGGCCGGGCACAACCTCGGGCAGGGGGGAAAGGGGGGGGAAACAGGTTCGGAGTATCGGCAGCAGCATCACGTACCTCTCCGCGAGACCGTGGGGGCGATGAAGGTTCTCATCTGAATCTGAGCGGCATTCCGGCCGGCGATTCTGGAGACGGCGGCGACGACCTTGCGAGCGCTCTGTGGACGAGGGGAAATGGGCGAGATCAGCATTTGGTTCAAGCTCCCGCGCGATGGGCAGGCAATCACGTCACAGGAACAATTGGAGACATTTCAATTAGAATACTACGTACCGCAACTCGGGAGAAAGGGGAGAGCATCTTTTCGGATTGGTTGTGGGATGCGCAATTGAACGCTGGTGTTCGGGAACGGCCAGGGAGGTGGAGAGGTCGGTCGTCGTGCGTGTTTGACTGAGAGGTTTTCAAATTCCACCCGGCTGAACAGAGGCCGTGCATCATCTATTTGGAGTTTAGCGCCGATTGGGAGAGATCCGAAGCTCCATATCACGTGACAAGCTCTTCATCTTCAATCTCAACGGTGTGGCAATTGCTGCGATGAAATTACCCATGTACATTTCCAATTAATACTTCTTTCCTGTCAGAATATTCAGAGGACAGATCAGGAGCCTCTAGACTATGTATATTGCGAGGACCTTGTGTCAGATGTCTCCCAGCAGCTCTCTCCTCAAAAGGAAGCAGCTGCAGCTCCCTCTGCGCTAGGGAGCACTTGCCTCGGAAACTGGAGTGATAAAACGAGGTCCCACTTGTCAACAGGCAACTTTTAGGCAAAGGATCCTTCCAAAAGCTTTGGACACCTTGGTACATAAGAAAAAACAAGGATTATAAGTCTCATATTTTCAAATCTCTAACGTCATGATCGAACATTACCTCTCACCTAGTTGCTTACATAAATTCCTCAACCAAACTGACCTGTCCCCTTGTCCTCGCCACATCTCTCATGTGCAATGTGGCCAAGGTTATAAAACTCCATAATTATAAAACAAACACATCGAAATCATCCTTGACCCCCTCAACATCTCAAAGAATCAAGCATACCTCACGGGCTGATTTCCTCGGGGCGGGCTGCCAGTCTCTTTTCCTCTATTGGGGCCCGGGTTCTTTTTATCGCGGACGGTTGACCAGATCTTGACAAGGGCGTAGGCCAGGAAGACGATGGCAGTAACAACGCTGTAAGCGATGATGAGAGACCTGTGCTCCAGACTTAGTTGGAGGCCCAGGCCGCCGTTGACGGCCCCCAGAATCAACAACGCCCGCCCCCACCAGATGTGCGCGTAGCTGACGGCACCACGGCCCTGTGTCGCTAGGAAGTGACGGTGATGGAGGAAACCGAGGGCTGGTTGGATGACCATCAAACAAACCATCACAGTGCCGAGGATGGTATGCGTTTGCTGAAAGAGCTGTGAAGTTGTTAGCGACTCAGCTGGAAGGGACCGAAGCCACCAAAAGCCAACAAAGCGAACTCACCTCATCCCGATCCTTGGCAGCTATTACGCCTAGTGCAAACGCTGCCCACATCAGCAAGAAGGCCACAGTTTGCCACGCCGCGTGCAACCACCAGATCCCAAGGAGCGGCATAAGCAGCGAACCCAGAGGGTAAAGAATGACCATCACGAGTGCCATGATAATGCCATGGGCCGCCAAGATCTTTGCGCTGGGCTGGGCCAGTCGTACCACGCCGCCACCGTTGCTGTCGGTCAACAGGTTCGTGGTGTCACTCCCACTACCGCCTTGCTGAGCCGAGACGAATGGGTTGCTGTCAGTGCTGACCGTCGCATGGGTCAAGTCGACAACGAATGCATCGTGGCTGTCGTGCTCCGAGATCTGAGCATTCTTATCCGAACTAGCCAACGAGCTTCCTTGCTTCCAGGCGGCGATCCAATTCGTTCTGGTGCCCGTCAACGACAGCTTGCCTCCATTGCTCCAAGTCTCGCAATTGGAGCATCGGACGTTGGCAACGATTTTGCCGTTCTGAATTCCACTGCCGGCCAGCACAGCCAACTTGGCCGCCGTACTACTCGTGTCGAGTTGAGGTGGAGTATGGACGGTCCCTTTTCGAGGCGACACTGTCACGTTGCCTTTCCCGTCCTGATACATTATGAACATGTTGGAGTCGGACATACGAATTCCAGTGCCAAGCGCTACCCATTGGTAACTGGTCGGCGCCGAGATTTGAAAGTATATGTTGCCCGACCCTGTGCTTGCTGACGAGGATGGGACAGCGACGTTGTAACACACAGTGTTACTCTTGTCACAGAACGACAGGCCCTGCACGGCACCCGCAGCTGAAAAGAGAGTCAGTCTATGAGCCAAGTAGCACAAAGCGCCGGTGGTTTCTGAATAGCACTTACATAGCAGTGCAGCGGCAAGCGACTGCCAGCTGATGGACTTCATTGTCTGCCCTTTCTATTGTTCACGACTGAGAGGTGACGATTCTCGGCTCGGCGTGTTTCAAATTCGAAAGGAGACGACAAGACTTGGGGCAGTTGTCCGAACGAGCAATATATCAACAGAGCAGTCTCTCGAAGCCTATCTGCACGGGACTGACGCTTTTCTGAGCGAATGCAGGCGTGGCGCGCGGATCCGAAGGTAATAAATTAAGTCCTCTTTTAGAATCCGCGTCTGACTGTCGGACTCGACGGGGAAAAGAGGCTGTGATAACAAAGAGCAAATGCCCTTGTCTGACAAAAGGATATTTAAAAACAGTAGACACGGCAGGGTGATCAAAGGATCTGCAAAGCAAGATGAGTGAGTGGTTCAACGAAAGGTGAGTAGCAACATGTCTCGGGGTAGTAGGTGCCTTATAGTGAGGTAGATTACGACGCGCCGGTAACATCCAAGGGATTTACCGCTGGGCTGATGGTGGGGTCAGGGCCAACAACGCCAAAAGAGTCAATCCCCTGTCGAGACGACAAGCTGGAGTGATGGGCGTGACGGGCTTGCGCGCCACTTCTTAGTCCCGAGCTTTTTTTCTCCAGCCATCCGCCCTTGTCAACCGCTACCAAGCAACAGAACATGAAATGGTTACGGATCCGTAATCGATGCCAGCACATTGGGCCCAAGCAGTTGAGCTTGCATGTTCAGAGGTCTTGGCGAATAGGACCGAGGAGGCTTAACGGGGCCGAACCGCGGACCATGGCCCCTGCGCGTTACGTATGCTTTCCTTTCTGCTGCAAGATGCAGTGTCAATTGTTTCAGATGAAATATTTGACATATTTTCCTCTTTAGCATAGCCTCACGCGTCGCCATGGTCGTCATCGGGTCATTCAGCTGTGCGGGACCGGGTTTAGCTCCATGGGTCGCCGCCATGGGAGAGGAGAGTTCACCAGACTGTCTGTTCTAGACGCGTGGGATGCTGCCACTGTGGCGGCCTGTCTGTCCCTGAATAATCATCGTTTTTCAAACATCAGTCCTGGATTATCCTGGCACCTCACCTTTGAGTCGGCATTCATGTGAACACGGTTTACAGAAGACATGAACCGACTTGACAAGATAAGACAGCCATTCCAGACGTGGTTCATGGCGGAGCCACAATTATTAATTACCTGGGGAAAGGCCAAGATCTGGGGTTCACTTGAGAGGGCCGGGCTTGCCCAAAATAGCCAAGCTAAGCAGGTGGCCGGCCGGCCAAAGAGCAACAAGACGATTGAGAAACCCGGCGTCGATCAATCTTTAAACTAGACATTAGCGACTGAGGTGAGTGTGATCAGTATTCTAGAATCTTGATTTCCGCTCATCTACCAAAATTATCAGTCTCCATTACTATGTCGGGGAGGATTTGCAGTCATTGAACAGACCATTAGGGTCGACGCAACCCACCAAAAATGAGGCGCAGCCCGAACAACGAACATGAAAGTTCCCGGGCCCGTTCAATCCCGTCCCCCTGCCCCGCCACGCGCCGTCTTAACTGGACTTTTGTTCCCCACGGACGATCAAGGTCAGATATTATAGACCGACCTTGGGGATTTGGTCCGTCTGATGAGACCTACCAAGATCACATCAGATTTGATGAGCTTCCTTTTCAGGCAACACTCGTGAGTATCTCGTCTTCCTGAGGTTCTCGTCACACCTACCTTGTCGAGTAATTTCCGTTGCAATTCATGATAATAAGCCAGGGGACTTTTGAGTTATGGCCGACTTTGGGACCCAAGGTCCAACCTGAAGGATGTGGGGTGCTTGGCAGAGCCATTTGTCAGTCTTGAGTAAGTCGCTACACTACATAGTACACACACCAGAAGCACGTTTTGGGGGCACAAGCCAAAGTCGGCAATGCAGTGAAGAAGGGAACATTGGCGTTCCTCGACACCACTACTTTGCTATCTTCTCGGCACCGGACGGCTGGGACGATCCCGGCCCCTTTTTGAAAGTTTGGTTCCGTGACACACTTTTTCGGTACTGGAACAACTGGAGGGGTTGTTTCCCGTCCCGTGGTGAGGCTTGCAACACCCATCATCCACTAGTGTACGTACATAGTATAGTATATAGGAGCCAGCCCTGTGAATGGGTGCCATTCATGAGAGAGGGGAGTACAGAGAGGCCTCCCACGCCGAAACTTGCAGCCATCCATCATGTCCTATCTGTCCCGTCTCCTTATCCCCTCCCGGAGAAAATATTATGGGACGAGGTAGTATCGAGAGAAGTGGCACCCGATCCCGTTCGTCGGTCGGTAAGTTATGGAGGCCCAAGCGAACCGCCGCTGCCAGGTGCACACTCCCTCGCTTCCAATCCGCGTTTGCCTCCATCCGCGTCCAGTTAGTTTCCTCCATATTCTTGTGACACGCGGGTACCGAACGAGGAGAATAGGTAGTAGTGTCTTGCCCCGTTTCGTTTGATCGTCCATCCGTGCCATCCATCCAGTCACCAACAAGGAACAATACCACGTTTTCCCCTCTCATCTTCTCCCGTCTGTCCGTTCCGTCCAGCGACGCTCTCGGATCTAACGCCGAACTTCTTCTATTATCATCCACCCCACCTATTCTAGTATACACTACTGTAGCTTGCTTGCTAGAAGACTTGTGCCGTCTCATCCCATCCCATCCATTCCAACATCATGGCAAGGAAACCAAAAGAGTGCGAGAGGACGCGGAACCGAAAAAGAAAAAAAAGTGGAATACAGTGTCGGTACTCTAGTAGGGACGCGTCATCAACAACCATTACTTATCAAATAGTTCCAAGTCAAATCAAAGCCCATTTTCAGCCCTGGAGACATTATTATTATCATTATTATTATTAGTAGTAGTATGGGGTTGGTTCTAGATTCTCTTCTCTTCCGGTTAGAGTTATGTTTAGAGGGACGGACGGCATATCATCTCTCTTTCCGCGGTATAACTACTACTAACACAAATTGGCCGATCAACCAACATGAGATATAGTGGCTGAATGAATGTCAATGAGCAAGTTTAGTTTGGTGGTGATGGATGAATGTTGACTTGACTGAGATGACGTATGTTCTCATTAACAAACAACCAAACAAGACAAACACAGACAGACATGCAGACGTTGCAACTGGTCGACAACAAACAAGAGGTCTGTCTGTATGGCATACACAGACAAGCAAGCCCCCCCCCCCCATATCTCCACGGGAGCGGAGGTGTTCCTTCGGGGTGGGGAAAAGGAGGTGTACCGTGTGTGTTCCCGCCAACGGTTGCATGATCCCCGCTTCTTGTTAAACGGCATAGCAAATATCAAGGTCGCTTTGGCCAAGCAAAGGAAAAGATAGGTTGATGTCAAAAAAAGAAGGCCCAGCTCACTTGTATTCGAGGGTCTAAATGTCTAAGCTCTACTGTAGGTAGTGTAGTTCAGCTCAAAGCTCGCTAATGTCCACTCAATAAAGAAAAAAAAATGCAACGACCCCCAAGTTGTCTTGAGCTCCATGCATTTATAACACTCGGGATCGATCTTGAACTAGTCCCTGTTTTCCCTTCCTTGACCAACATGTTTCCATGGTCCCTTCCCAAATCCAATGATACGCCCTTGTTGATTCCAATCGCAAGGTGTAAGCCCACTCTCAACCCATTTTTTTCTCCCAACGAGCCTGAATCTCCTCTATTAGGAAATATGTGAGGCTCCACATTGCTTTTCTGCAAGCACTACGCCTCTTTCCTGTCCATGATAATGCAGTTTCTAAAGGCGTGCTTGCGCGTCCTCAGGTTTCTATCCACTCTTCCTGTCTTTCTTTCCTTCTTTCTAACTTGTGATGAGACTTAGACCGGAATCTTACCTAAACCCATTGCTCTCAAGTAAGCTGCTCGACGCAACAAAGCTGAACCCGCCAAACATGTCGTCCTTGCCGTCCTTGGCGCTTAGAGCACTCCACGGGTCGTCGAGCCGCGTGACGACCGGGCTGAGGCTGAGATCCGTGAACTCGGTTGCAAAGTTCTCGGCTAGCTCGGGGTCGGTGATCATGGGCTGAATTGGTGGCTCGACCTCCCGAGCAGCGAGCGCCTTCCAGTCAATCCTGCGAAAGAAGCGATGCCTCTTGATAATCGCTAAATCCTTCGGCATGTTATAGCCTAGACGTTTCGTGGGCTCCTTCCGCAGCAAACGTGTCAGCAGATCCTTTGCGTCCGGGCCCAGGAAATAAGGCAAGATGAGCTTCTGCCTGACGATATTGTCCTGGATCTTTGCATGATTTCCTCCGCGGAACGGCGGGTTGCCCGTCATCAAGTCGTAGCCAAGCGCACCAAGGGACCACCAGTCAACGGCCTTGCCATACTTCTTGCCTTGGATAACCTCGGGAGCCATGTACTCGACGGTGCCGAGCATCGAGTTACACGCATCCGGATCCACCGCCACCTTGGACAGACCAAAGTCGGTGAGGAGAAGGTGGCCTTCAGAGTCGAGGAGACAGTTCTCGGGCTTCATGTCGCGATAGACCACACCCAAGTTCTCGTGGAGGTGAGACAGGGCAAGAACCATCTCGGCCATGTAGAATGCTGCCGTCGACTCGGGAAACATCTTCTCCGTACTCAAGTGTGTGAACAACTCCCCACCTTGGCCGTACTCCAAAATCAAGTACAGCTTCTCCTGATCCTGGAAGGCGTAGAACAGCTTTACAACAAAGGGGTGCCGGTTAACACTCTCTAAGATCTGACGCTCTGTTTTGGTCTGTTCGACCAATTTCTTGTGTACGACAAGCGATGCCTTCTTGAACTGCTTTTGCGCAAACAGCCGCCCTGTTGTGCGTTGCTTGACTAGCAAGACTGTACCGTATGTGCCTTTACCCAAGCATCGGAGAGGCTCGAAGTCATCCGCCGTCATCTTATGGTGTGGGGTGACACCGTCCTCGATTGTACCCGGAAAGATGCTGACGCTGCCATTGTCAATTTTCTGGTCGGCCTCAAAGTCGTGCTCAAAGTCAATCTCGTAGCTGGTGGTAGCCTCAGACGCCGTCTCGTCTCCGCTGCCGCTGACACTTCCCCTGCGCGTGGTGGCATTGCTACGTAAGACTGCTCGGCTGTTGTGTCGGCTTCGATTAAGAGGAGTATCGCCGGCAAGTAGAAAAGAATACGGAGGTTGGCTGTCGCTACGGGTGATGGAGCTGGTGCGGGAAGAGACGGCGGCGCTGCTGTCGAGGCTCAAGGGTTCCAGCTGCCGGCGCAGTTTGCCGATGCCACTCACGGCAGGCGACCTCGAGGGTCTGAGAATAGGGCTGCAGTTTGCGCTGACAACATCGTCGATGATGCGTGGCTTGCGGCCACGCTTGACCGAGTTCTGGTCTCGCAGCTGCGGGGTGGTGTAGTAGTCCGACTCCTCCTCGTCGCCCGAGGTCACCGGAGTGCCGCTGAATCCTCGGACCGTCTTGAGTGCAGGGGTCGCAGGGGCGATCATTGTTACTGTAGGGGGGCGTCCTGCTAGTGTCTATTATGGATGCCCAACACACGGTGCGATGCGACAAGTCGCAGAAAAGATTTTTCCCCCCTAATGATGAAGGGTGCTCGAGAAATGCGCGTTCCCTCAGGCAGCAGCCTCGCGATCAAGGCTCGCCCCGGCGTCGCTCAGCGTCGGCTCGAATCTCGATGAATGCACAGCTCAGTCCTTGGTGGCTGGGAATCGAACGCATCTGGTACTTGAAGAAAGAAGAGGAATTGTCGTCGATGTTCGCTTGGGTATGCATTTGAGGGGGTGTTTGTTGCTTAGGTTGTTTCCTGGTTTGCTGGGTTCGAAGGGTTCACCTGTGGAAGGTTGAAGGGGGGAAGGGAGAAGGAGAGAAGGAGCGGAGGTGAGACGAGAAATTATTTCAACAGGTGTTCACATGCAACGCGGGCTGGCCAACAGCCCTGTACGAGCAGCCTGTCCAGCCCGGAACCCGAAAACCAAGAAAAATTTAGCATTCAGCCGCCCCAAACTGCCCTGTTTTGCGCCGAGAAATGCCAGGGGATGATCTGGGGAAGGCGGGTGAAGATAAGGGTTTGCCCACCAACTCTAAATCACCTGTTTGACAGCTGAGTTTAGGAATCGTCTCCTTTCAGTACAATAAACCAGCCCTTTTGATGAAGTCAGAGGTCGTGTTTATGCTGCTAATCTCGAGGACGGTTCAAGTGAGTTCAGCAGACCGTTCTTTTCGGTTCTTTTCAGGAATTTATTCCTCTCAGCCATAAATTAGTGGGATCGGGCAGAGTTTGAGGCACCCACAGTCGGAATAGGCAGGTATAACAACCGGCCGGATTCCGACCGCAGAGAGAACCGAACATCTCCCAAAAATCCATGCATGTTTAATTTCGATTGCAAGATCTCCATACCTGGCTTCTGCTACCTGCCAGGCTAGCTGAAAGAATTAAACAAAACAGAGGAGGCCTAGCATGCAACCACCCTGTGCTTGCCTTCACATTGAATTTCAGATTCAGGGTTAGGGTCCTACTCTTTATCCACAGCGGCTCTGCTCTAAAATGACAGGGGTTGTGGTCGCCCCACAGTAACTATCGTGCAGCTGGCTCTCGTCGCTGAACAGTGAAAAGCCCCTCCAGCCTTCCAGTGCAGCCTCGTCGACACCACCACCTCGAGCCATTCTGCCCAAGAATACTCCACCATCCCCGATACGGGAAGACACAAAACAAAAACCGGAATCATGATGCACCCATCGCGTAGGGCGTATGTGGAGGAAGCTGAAACTGAGGCAAGCCTGCTGCGAATGCCACCATTTGCACTCCGAGCTGTGGCAGTCTAATAATCGAGCTCGTGGTTGAGCTAACTCGCCATGTTACTTGCAGGATCGAGGAGGCATGGATATAGACAGCATTCGTAAGCTCACTTACTGCCCCCATTATGCGACCATTGGTTCTCACTACGCCATCAGCTATCGATCGCGACTATGACATTCCAGGAGCTGGCGCCGGCATGGCGCCAGAGAAGGCATCTGCACTTTTGTCACAATTCGAGCGGAGACGACTGGCTGCCACCATAGCCGTTCCCACCGACGACGGGCGAGTGAGGACCAAGCTTCGAGAGTTGGGGGAGCCAGTCACACTCTTCGGCGAAGGGCTTGGCGACCGGCGCGATCGATTACGAGAGCTCCTGACCGAGCAGGCACAAAAAGCCGGCCAAGACAAGGGGGACGTCGAGATGAAAGACGCCGAGAAACAAGACGAGGAAGGCGAAGAACAGGAGGAGGAATTTTACTCCAGAGGCGGACCAGAGCTGCTCCGGGCACGGAGAGACATTGCTCAATACTCGATCCCGCGCGCCAAGAGACGTATCGAATTCCAGAAAAAGGAAGCGGATATCCCCCTACGAACACACATCAAGCTCCGGAAAGAGATCAAGGACCAACTCCAGGGCTTTGAACTCCAGGGCAGCCAGACCGCGGGCGACCGCCACATCAGCATGACCAGAATATCACCAAACGGGGAGATGGTGGCAACGGGGAATTGGGGAGGCCAGGTCAAGCTCATTGAAATTCCCAGCCTCGATCACAAGCGCACGCTGAGAGGACACACAAGCAAAGTGAGCGGCCTCTCGTGGATGCCAGGAGCTACCCTGCCTGAGAGTAATGTCTCGCCAGCTACCGTCAATCTCGCCTCTGGCGGGGCAGAGGGCCAGGTTCACCTATGGTCTCTAACACAGGACACCCCTCTAGCAACGCTCTCAGGGCACTCTCAGCGCGTTTGCCGTGTTGAGTTTCATCCATCTGGAAAGTATGTGGCATCCGCGTCCGAGGACACGTCATGGAGACTGTGGGATGTCGAAACCACAACGGAACTGCTTCTTCAAGAAGGGCATTCGCGCGGAGTTTATACTGTCGCCTTCAACACAGACGGCTCTCTGCTCGCTAGCGCGGGGTTGGATAGTATTGGCCGAATTTGGGACTTGCGGTCGGGACGGACGGTTATGCTCCTCGACGGACACCTGGATGGACATATTAAGCCAATTTATGGTCTGGACTGGGGCGCAGATGGCTACCGTGTCTTGACAGCCTCTGCCGACGGGTGGATAAAGTGCTGGGACGTCAGAAAGGTTCAGCGATCAGCAGGTATAGGAGCGCACACAAGCGCAGTGGCCGACGTGAGGTGGTTCAAGGGCCTCGATGACCCGCTCCAGGGCACACCGCCAGGGGAGGACGACAAGGGCATGCAACTCCCCAAAAAATCAGGCACATTCCTTGTCTCTGCGGGCTTTGACAACAAAGTCAACATTTTCTCAGCAGACGACTGGGCCTTGGTCCAGAGTCTCAGCGGCCATACAGGCCCGGTCGCGAGCGTCGACGTGAGCAGGGACGGGAAGTGGATCGTAAGCGGTGGCCATGATCGGACAGTGAAGCTGTGGGGGCGGAACGATTCAAGAGGGATGTACGGTGTTTGAGAATAGAGCACAGTACAGTCTAATTCGAGCCTCCTTTGGGCCTGGGAAAGGGAAGGGGGGCTTAATTATGAAAATGCACCAGAATGTGCTAATCTTTCTACCTTTTGTAGGGCAGGTAAAAAGAATGTATTGTTGAGACAGGCCCATAGATTTGTAGATGGGCAAATTTTGATACCCAAACAAAACAATTTTCAAAATACACTGGTAGAAACTGGTGTTTTGGTTTGCCATTGTTCGTCGTTGCCGATTAGGGGTATCACCTGACCCAGCCTAGGCGTGCTCCATTGACAGGAGGCGGCAATTGATGTGGGGATGCACGGGCCGCATTAAAGCTCCGTTTGCCATTTATGTAGCGATCGATAAAGGGCGATTAACTTTCCAAGATCTCCAGCGCAGCTTTCCAACGCAGCAACACAGCTTGATCCCGACAACATTTTTGCGACAGCGAACTCGTCACGCGGCGCGTACCAGTCATCAATGCCCACCACCCCATCGCGATAAATCAACCGGCGAAAGAGAGAGACAGCTCCAGCTCCAGATAACTTGGCGTCAATTCGCGTCGTCACGATGTCGAACGCCGCCAGATACCGTCCTCCGCGAGAGGGTTACCAGCCGCCCATCCCATCCCTTCCCCCGAAGCCCCCGCCGACGATTAATGACCGGCTCTCCAAGTCTCCCTTAAGAAGACGCGATGTACCGCCTGCCGTTCCATCACCGCCGACTTACTCGTCGAGAACCTCTCCTCCACGGCCGCACTCGCGCCGAAGCGCACCATCCCCTCCTGCACAGTCGAGCCCCCAGCGTCCTCCGCAACCGCGACCTCCACAACCGCGACCAGACCAATGGTTTTTCACCGCAGACGAAGTTACGAGCTCACCAAGCATATTAGACGGGCTTGCTGTGACGGAGGAGCGACTGAGAAGAGCTAAGGGCGTCAACTTCATCTACCAAGCTGGCATAATTCTCGACATTCCTCAAATCACCCTGTGGGTGGCCGGCGTCTTTTTCCATCGCTTCTACATGCGCTACAGCATGGTCGAAGAGAAAGGCGGCGTACATCACTATGTAGGAGCCGTCTTGCCCCCGATGCTCTCTCTATACATGCGACCTGTTCGTGCTGACCAACCAGAACATCGCCGCGACCGCCCTCTTTCTCGCGAATAAGACGGAGGAGAACTGCCAAAAAACCAAGAATATCATCATTGCGGTCGCAAAGGTGGCCCAGAAGAACAGCAAGTTGATAATCGACGAGCAGAGCAAAGAGTACTGGAGATGGCGTGACAGCATCCTGACGTATGAGGAGCTGATGCTTGAAGTTCTCACCTTCGACCTCATGGTTGACAACCCCTACAACAGGCTCTATGACCAGCTCAAGGTCCTGAAGTTGATAAAACTGGAGGGGCTGAGAGACTCGGCCTGGGCATTTTGCAACGATGCTTGCTTGACGGTGTTGCCTCTGCTAATGAATGCTAAGGACGTTGCTCTCAGCGCCGTTTTCTTCGCGGCATCGGTTACGCACGAGAAGATCGAGGATGTGAACGGCGAGCCGTGGTGGAAGTTCCTTCGGGGAAACGAGTCCAACATTGTGAAAGCCGTATCCGTCATTACCGAGTTCTATGAGGAGAACCCGCTTAAGAAACAAAATTCCAAGCGACCAGACTCTCCCGAATTCGAACTCGAGAGCACTAGGAGAAGAGGGGAGAACATTATCAGCCAGACCGAGGCCCCCTCGAGCAATGGAACCCCCAACGGCACAGACCGCGGCCGTACGCAAAGTCCCCAGCGCGCTGCAAACGGTAACAAACCGAGCCAAAGTCAAAGCCAGCGGGGTTCCTCCATCGACAACGGTATCAAGAAGGACGAGGGGGGAATATCGAACAGCGATGGTACGAAGAAGGAGAGTATTGAGCCCAGCATGGAAATATCCTCTCAGCAGAGCAGAGGGGATTCGGACGCAGCTCTCAAGGCAGCCGCCAACGACCTGACTGTCCACGAAGGCAAGCCCAATGGCAGCGGTCTCGTTTCGCCACCAGGAATGAAACGTAAGAGTGTGGAACTGGATGGCCTGGATTCAGACGACGATAGAGAGAAAAAGAGAGCGCGACTTACCGAGGTCGCGGATGACGAGGACGAGGACGAGGGAGAGATCAAGGCAGACTGATCGCTCGGAGCATGACATATCAGAGCTACCAAGTCTGCGGTAGACGGACCACCGGCAAGAATCGGGATAAGCGGCGTATGTTTTTATAACACCGGCAAGTTTGCTTTCATTTCCAGGATGGTGGGGGGGTTTCGGCGTCGTTGGGTTGGGGACAAATAGGAGCATGAGCTTTACGTGTGTGATTATCTACTTCGGGGAAGGGCCTCAGGGTGGTTTCTGGGGCTTTGTTTTTTACGTACCCATACAGCGCAACACCATTGACTCTTCTTCTCCCAGCCGCCAAGGATAATGAATGATGGGCTGCCGGTTTTACGGCCAGCAGGCGGAGGTTGTAATTTCTGGCTGGCTTGGACAGTAAATTCGGAGAGAAAGAATCACTCAGAATGCCGATGATTCCGTACCGCAAAAATCATGGAGTGATTAAAATCACTTCATGTCATCAATATCAGCTTGCTATTTTGATAAACGATCAATCGAGAACTGAGATCTTAATAGAGTGTCTTCCATTTCCATTTCAGTACCTATTTGTCTTGTGGTCTGCGCAGAGTTTCAGGGGTAGTGCTCATGGAATCATTGGACGAGGGTTGGGGTACCTGTGACCCGTGAGGTTGGGCTGGAGTAGATCTCAGCTTTCTTACGGATATGCCTCCACTCTACTCTTCACAAATCAGATCTTTTTATTGCCTTTCTCGCTCATTAATGTTCACTATTAAATTTCATCCTGTAACTTTGGTATTTCAGTGGATCGATCATCTCCCTAGTTTGTGAAAAGTTGGAGAATATCAGCACAGTGCACAGTGTGCCTTCCCAATTCCCAATTCATTTGTTCTAGGCAGTTGTGACCTCAACTCAGCAACCCCCAAACCACGTCTTGCATATCAGACGCTTTTTTTATACACCTAAAACGCCCAAACACATTCACATAAAAAAAGATGGTGCATCTCACGCGCCGTCTACAACAACACTATGTCATCATCCACGCAGACACCGGGCCCGGCAGCCAAGCGCCGCCGCGTTGACGCTGCCAATGCGGCTCTGCGCAAGCCGTTCCGGTCGCCGATGATCAGTCGTCAACAGAAACTCGACGACAACTCTGAATTAGGCGCCACCCCGAGCACGTCTGCTGCTGCCCGCCCTCGGCCTGCAGCCCCACATACCACGCCCGGCGGCGTCACATTCGCCACCACCAGAGGAGGAGGAGGAGGTGGGGCCAGTGCATGGCCCGCCACCCCGACGGCCACGGCCACACGGTATACAGGCTCGCCTTTGAGAACCATCGCAGCAGTTCACAAGAAACCCGAGAAGTTGCTAGGCAGAAGCACCACGAAGCTTCAAGACCGTCGAGCTGGAGGAGGCGGAAACGAACCCGACGGCAACAACGACGACGACTTATTATTACTCGACCGGATGCGCAAGGCGCAGAGACAGACCTCGACGCACCTCGCGGAGCTGCGGCGGGAACTAGACACGGTGCGGCAAGCGGCGCGCATCGAGCGGCAGTCCAAGTCCAAGTCTTGCAAAACCAGCAGCAAGGAGGCCTATCCGGACGCAGAGATTGACGGCGAGCTGAGAGGGTTGGTCGGCAAGTGGAAGATGGCCAACAGGCAGGCCGCCGAGAACCTGTTTGAGCTGATCAGGGGGCGGGTGAGAGACATGGGCGGCGCCAAGGCGTGGCGAGAGACGAGACGGCAGCAGCACGAGTATTTTCGTCAGGGGTTTGATGAAGGAGGTGAAGCGCCGCCAAGACGGGATCATGAGAGGGATTGTAGGGAGGAGTGTGGGTGTGAGGACGATGATGATGATGATGATGATGATGATGATGGCCGGGGTGGTGCTCGGGATGGGAGTAGGGGCGGGTATGAGGAAGAAGAGGAGAAGCCAGAGGATGACGAAGAATCGGTATGTTACAGGTGCGCCTCTGGAGAATTGATGAATTTGAAGCTAACTGTGTGTTTTTTATTTCTAGGGATTTACTATGGCTATGATGCTCAAGAGTCTCAATATTGATCCAGATATCCTGGACTACGATCCAGATGAAGATAAATGGCGGGACTGAGTTTACCTGTCAATGCCGAGATAGAGGAAAGACGATATAAAGGTATTTTCTTTTCTTTGTCATGAAGATACCCTTTTTCTCAGTTTCGCATATGTAGGTACAAATCAACCGAATTCTCAGTCCTGGTGTTTCAAGCGTTGGAGTTCCGACTCCATCTTGAAATGTAACCGTCGACTGTTTATACAACAATTTTTTTGCATTTATTAAATCTTACACTTAATCATGCTCTGTCAAAAACGTTGTGTGAGTAAGAGCTCATGTGAGCCTCAAGCGGGGCACTTCAACTCGTGAAACAGCTGTGAGCCAGGAGCTGGCCTCAGCCCACTAGCGCATTGCCAACAGCTTCACAGGCTCAAAGCCGCGTCAGAAAGTCCCAAGTCTCTGTGTCGGAGAGAAAAGGAAAAGACATGATTGTGACTTGCGACTTGCGACTTCTCAAATCTTGAACACATGTATAGGCAAGCTCGCGATTCAACATTCCAAACAGACTTGTGACGGTTCTAGAGAGACGGTCCAAACTCAAAGCTCCAAATGATGCAGCCAATCGAGCTTGGGCAGCACACTTTAACCTTTCCCCTTTCGTCACCTCACAATCGGGGGGCGACGGCAGTCGGGTTTGTGCGTGCTTGAATTAGAATTCGCTGGCACATGATTGGCCAGATTTTGCCGAGGTGTGCCGGTAAACTGGGCGTGGAAGATCAATGATGGGGACGACTGGACTACCTGAAAGGACGAGTGGGTTCAGCGCCACCAACAACTGTCCCTTGTCATCCCGAGGTCCTTGGTTCCTTTGCTTCGAGCGAAACATTCCGCTGCACCCCGACCGATCTCCTCGACCCGATTGTCGATTCGATTCGATAGCCGGCTCCTGCCACGACAAGAAGAACACTTCGACGTCGAATTGACTGCTTGCTTGCTTGCTCGTGACAAGCATTGGCATTCGTTTCTTTGCTTGGGTCCCGTCCTTTCGCCTACGACAATGGCAGCTCTCCGCTCTTCGTCCGCCCGCCTGCTGAGCTTGGGCTCTTCACGGTCAGCTTTTCGTCTCGCGACGGCAGCTCCCGTCCGTGGCATGGCCCAGCTCGCCGATGCCGCCCAGGAGAGCCAGACAGCTTCCGACAAGAAGGCCAACCTGAAGACCTTCCAGCTCTACCGCTGGAACCCCGACACCCCCACCGAGAAGCCGCGCATGCAGAGCTACACCATCGACCTGAACAAGACGGGCCCCATGGTGCTGGACGCCCTGATCCGCATCAAGAATGAGCTGGACCCGACCGTCACCTTCCGCAGGAGCTGCAGAGAGGGTATTTGCGGCAGCTGCGCCATGAACATCAACGGCACCAACACCCTGGCCTGCCTTTGTAAGTTTGGAGGAAAATATCTCGTTGCGTGAGATAAGGGTGTCGGCGCGCACGCGACGACGGCATGACAAGAAAAAGACATGGCACTTACAAGAAACTTGTGACAACCAGGCCGTATCCCCACTGAGGACAGCGCCGACATGAAGATCTACCCTCTCCCGCACACCTTCGTGGTTAAGGACCTCGTGCCCGATCTCACCCATTTCTACAAGCAGTACAAGTCGATTAAGCCCTATCTTCAGAGAGACACGCCGTCTCCGGATGTAAGTTTCAACCAGGAGGACCCCCCCATACCTCTGTGGCATGACTGACACTGTGCACAGGGCAAGGAATACAGACAGAGCATTGCGGACCGGAGGAAGCTGGACGGGCTCTACGAGTGCATTCTGTGCGCGTGCTGCTCGACATCGTGCCCCTCGTACTGGTGGAACTCGGAAGAATACCTCGGCCCCGCCATTCTGCTGCAGTCGTACCGGTGGCTGGCTGACTCGCGCGACGAGCGGACAGCCGAGCGTCAGGACGCCCTGAACAACTCGATGAGCCTGTACCGTTGCCACACCATTCTCAACTGCACCCGGACGTGCCCCAAGGGTCTGAACCCTGGTCTGGCTATTGCCAAGATCAAGAAGGAGATGGCTTTCTAAATTGGAAACAAGAAAGAGTTGGGGAGAGAGGGGGGTGGTAGGGAAGAAAATCGGGCGGACGAGCCCTGATGACGCGTAACCATGGACACTTCGATAGAGATGTAAACTTTTACCCTGGTTCTCCTGCATGGTTGGAGTTTACTTTGTCACAACAGTCACAGCAAATAGGAAATGGCTTCTTGTAATGCTTTTTTTCTTACGTGCAGACAATGTTCTCAGACCAAGTGGGATTCACTATGTTTTCAAGTCAACAACAGATCGTGTCACAATATAATGAAGATTCAACAAAAAAAGACATCAAATAATATTCGTCTATTTCTTTCCGAATAATCTTTGGCTACATAATATTTAACGACCGATGGGTATAGGGAAAAGGGGCTGGTGGTTTGGAAAGCGCGCAGTAAAAACAAGTATATATATGTGATCCTCCGAGAGAGAAACCCCCCCCCCCCCCCTTCTGCTTCGCTACAGTCACACGCTCTTCATGTAAAGCATCATGATATTGTTAACGTTGACCTTTTTTGTCCAGCTCCGACTTTTGATCTGACAGAATAAAGAAAATGAGGAAAAAAGAAAAAGGGGAGGAAAAAAAAGAAAATGTTGATGAAAAGGGGCCGAGCTACGTTCTAGTCGCTGGTTCCAAACTCCGTCATCTCAGTGCCCTTGACGGACTCGTACACAAGGTCGACGGTCATGTAGTTCTGGATGGTGATGGCGGTGGCTATAATAGGGGGGGGAAGAGTGTCGTTAGTAAGTGGTTTATTTTTAGGGGTGGTAAGTAAAATAGGGGGAGGTGTCACAACATCAATAATAACTTCCGTAGAGCCGAGAGAATAAATCGATAAAGCAAGTGAGAAGCGCAAATTAAAAGGAAAGAAAATAAATATAAATAAAAGGAAAAGGAAAAGGAAAATGAAGAGAAAAGAAAAGGAAGAGAAGAAGGAAAAAAGAAAAACAAAATATGAAAAAAGAAAAAGATAAAAGATAAAAGATAAAAGACAAAAATATAAAAGGAAAAGAAATAGAAATAAAGGAGAAAGGGAAAAGGGAAAAGGGAAAAGGGAAAAGGGAAAAGGGAAAAGGGAAAAAAGAGGAGGAAAAAATAGAATTAAAAACAATTAAAAGGGGCAAAAAGAAAAGAAAAAGAGAGAGTAAAACCATACCATCCTTCCACTTGACACTCCACTCGCTCGCGTCCTTGCCGGCTGGGAAGGCAACCCACCCACCGGCCTTGCTGCCGCCGTACTTGAGCGTCTTGTCGCCTAGGGCAAACGACTTCCAGTCGCATGTCGTGCCCTTGGGGAAGTTGGTCGAGTCGGGCTCCGTCACGTCGGCGAAGTCGAGCAGGCCCTGCTTGCCCACCAGCGCCAGCGCCCGGTCGACCGTGCCCATCGGGTACGTGTGCAGCTCCACGAAGGACGGCTTCTCCTGCGAGGGGATGGCGATGAATTTCACAACCGAGGACTCCTTGTACACGCCAACGAGTGTGCCGTTTACACCGAGGTATTTCCCGTTGAGCGACTTGGTTGCCCTGTTGTTTTGTAAGGAAAGGAGCTAGAGGGAGAAGGGGAGGGCTATGATGACGTACGAGGACAGGCGAAGGGTGTAAATGTCGAGATCGCCAAAGATGGGCGAGGCCAGGCCCGTGGCGGCGAAGAAGGAAACGGCAAGCGCGGACCACTTCATGATGATTGATGTGATGGTGTTTTGGGGTTTAGGTAAGAAGTTTTGAAACTGTAATGGTTTTTAAAAGTGGTGGTGATGTAATGATACTCTTGAATATATTGGTGTTGGTGTTGTTGTTTGAGGCTTTGATATGGATGAGTGAATCACTAGTCTCTGTCTGGCCTCGAGGGGGCGACTTCTTATCTTATTTCTATTCCTCGTGTGTGTTTTTCTTTTTTTTTCCCTCTCCCGAGCCTCGCCTTTTCGTTTCATCCCATGTCATTCTTTGCATTCTCGTCTTCTTCTTTTTCTTCCTCCTTCCTCTGGACGATGATCCTGCCACCCTCTTTCTCCGTCACACGTCACCTGTCTGGTTGGCTTGCTTTCTTGCAGCACCCATCTCTTTTGCTCACCCACAGATTTTTACATTGCGGCGCCTGTCTTGGCAACTTTGCCTGCAATTAAGCCAAATTGTAAACGGCTACTCTGGTGAATTCTTCCGCTATCAGTGCTACGCGTGGGCAATCGGACCTGCCCGCCATCCTTCCACACACGCATACACACACATACACACACACACACACACACACACACACACACACACACACACACACACACACTCACTTATTCCTTACTTTTCTCCGCAAAGTAGGTAGGTGTGGGGGCAAATTGCAAAAGCAAACCATTTGGTGAGTATATGGCCTGCAAGATGAGTGAGTGGGTGGTGCTTATTTTTAGCAGTCGGGGGTTTTTAAGTGTCTCTGCCCCCAGACCTGGTTGATGTTCGCGATCGTCATATAATTTTTCATCTATGTCGATATTTGCCGGGCCTGACTGTGACGCTCTCCAGCATATATATCTGCAGCAGACAACCACGACAAAATAGCGAAACGAAGCAAACAAAGCAGCTCGTTAGCTTTTTGTGTTAATTTGCTTTGACTTTGTACAGGGACAAGATGCACTCGAGTCTGCAGGGCCTTGTCACGTTTTGGCCTCGTGCAGGAGAATTTGAAGCCGGCCGGGTGGTGGTTTCCATCGGTTCTAGAATAAAGTATTCCTGGAACGATTTGCGGAATACTGCGTTGGAATTTAACAACCTAGGTACTTACCTTAACCTTCCAGGTTCCTTCTTCCAGGTCCCGGGATACTACCCTGGAGTTGCCGACAGCAATTGGGTCGCTGTTGCTTCCTTCCTTTTCGACACACGGAGCAGGTTTACACAATAATCTAAAATCGAGTCAATGGTAGATAACTTTCCACACCTCTTTTTTCTTTTTTTTCTTTCTTTGTTCACCCCGTCGAAAGCCGTTGGCAGCCGCAACGTTGCCGTCTTTTGTTTCTTTGGACTAGAGGCTTTTTAATATCGGTTTCTGGGCTGCAGTCTTCGGAGCACTGGATTGTGGGCTATATGCCTATTTCGGGAACAAATCCAGCCCAAACCCTCTCGCCCCGGGCCTTCTTGCGTAGCCACGAGGGAACAAAAGTATATACCTACCTGAAGATGCATCCAAGAAGAGACAACGTGCAGAAATGCCAAGGCCCTATGGAACCCCCTTCCCCTTGCCGACATCCCCGAGGAGGAGGGTGCGCTTTCCGTTCCAGGCCCGGCCATACCCCACGATTTATAGAGAAAGAGAGGGCTGCCTTGCGTAGTAGTCTTGGGTCTGTTTTCCCCTGGGTGCCGCCGTACTGTTGCACGCACACACACCTCACATTTTCATGCCTCGTGGTGGCTGCGGAGAATTTTTCTCGTCCATCCCATCGACCCATCCATCCATCCCTTTCTAGCTTTTCCCTCTCCGCAAACCCGAATCCGGGGGATCGACCAAGAGGCGCCGCAAAGGATGGACCCCTCTTGAGAGGTAGTAACCCCCCTACCTTAGCTACCAAGGTAGCTTTTCCTTCCTGTACCTTATCGATCAAATCCTACGTAAAGCGGAATTTTGCTTTTCTTTGCTTCCATGTTGACTTCTTCATGTTCTCTTTTCCTCTATAATCGGTAAGGGGGCCAATATGATGTCGAGTTCCGCCTTGGCTAGCAATTTACACGGTTCTCGCCCTTCTTCCTATCAACTGATAACCAAACGGGTGAATTGGGAATACGAGAGGTACTCCCTCTCCCAAGGCCGGATTCTTGTGAGCTGAGTGGCTGGGACAAGATTCCGGATAATTAATCAGACAATTATACCTGAGTGAATCGTTTAAAACCAAAACACAACCACACAGAACTCAAAACAAATTATTTTCTTTATATTGCAAGCTGGGGGGATAATCATCATGAGTAACGTCATCTAAGAGGGCTATTCAATTTTCAGCAGCGGGGGGGGGAAACGACTGTTCACATTCCTAGGCGTGTTTCCTTGAAACAATAACTCGGCATTCTTAACGTTAACTCTGGTCTGAGAGAGATAGGTTCCATCTTTCTTTTCTCTCTTGCATGCCTACGTGAGAGATGGAACATGGCATGTTGTTAGAGAAACATTTTTACATATCTATCCCGTCTCTCGCTCGCCATCTTGCTAGCGAAGCACGTTCTGTTGTTGTTTCCACTCTCCATATCTGCTGCAATCTTTCAACTACCTTACCCGTTCTCTCTTTCTAAATAAAGCCCCCCCCCTTTCAATTCGACATTATGCAGCTGATAGCGGCCTTCCCCATTGCTCTCCTTCTCGGAGGGCGGGCCTACGCAGCTGCCGCCCCTCAACCGCAAACCACCGGGGAGCCATGCGAGTCGCTGATCCTGTGTATCGACGGCATCAACACTTGCGGAATCAAGTTTGGCGGGTAAGTAACCTACCTATCTACTTATCTCCTTACACCTCTACGTACAGAAAGAATGTGTTCGCAAAACTAACAGACACAAAAAAATATATAAAAAAAATACAGATGCTATGACGTCTGCGACCCCAAAGCAAAGCCTAGCCCGCCCCCTTGCCCGCCCCCCACCACCATCAGTACCGTCACCGTGCCTACTCCTACGCTCGACGCCGAGTGTGCTCAGCGGACAGTGTGCGTGGACAGTATCAACTCATGTGGTATGATGTATGGAGGGTATGTATCCCCCCCGTCCCCTTTTTCCCCAAAAGAAGAAACGCCGTTACCCCCTTTAACCCCAGCCCCTTTTCACTCATCTATATTTTTTTTTTTTTAAAAAAAAAAAAAAAGGAAGGGAATCAACTGACTTTATATATAGATGCTTCCCTGATTGTAGGCCATGGCCAACATTTACCCCGCCCGTTTGCCCCAGCGCAAAGACGTCGTCGTCGTCGTCGTCGTCCAAGACTACCAAGACGAGACGGACCCGGTGGACAAACAGCACCTCCTATGTCAAGGCCACCCCGACGCCTTACTCCCACAACTATTGATGGAACAAAAATGCCGCGCGGCTTTGTTTATAGACTGTGGGTCTATGTTTGTGAGAGGGCAAAGAAAGAAAAAAACTGGCGAAAGGGTGGAAATGGGATTTCCACACAAAAAGGGGTTAGGAATGGCGTCAGTTCGAAAAAGTTTTAGAATACATACGAATCAAATTTTGCTAGCTTTTTTTACGCGAAATGAACATGGATGATAATAAATATATGTCCAGACTATAGGTTTATTTGGCCTTCCCCTTCATATTCTCTAAGTATTTCGCGTCCCCGGAGGTGCGCAAGCTGTTCCCCTTTTCGATGACGGCCTCCTCCATGTCGAGCTGGTACTTCTTCATCTGCTCCTGGTGCTCGGGCATAAAAGTGCCCAAGATCCGGATCGCCAGTAGGGCGGCATTAGTAGAGTTATTGATGCCAACGGTCGCGGTGGGGACTCCCCTCTGTTTCGGAATGTTAGCATATTTGGTCGAGGGGGCGATGAGGGGAAAAGGGGCTGGGGTGGAGTTGGATATGACGAGAAGAACGTACCGGCATCTGTACAATGCTCAGTAAACTGTCTATCCCGTCCAGGTGCGTGGCCTTAATTGGGACGCCGATGACCGGCAGAGGGGTTTCTGAAGACAACATCCCCGGAAGATGGGCGGCTCCGCCTGCTGCGGCGATAATGACTTTGATGCCTTTCCCTGCCGCCTCGTCGGCGACGCGCATCATATACTTGGGTGTCCGGTGAGCCGAGGTAATGTCCAATGCGTAGGGGATTTTAAACTCCTTGAGGATGTCCAATCCTGCTTTCAGGACTGGGAGGTCCGAGTCGGAACCCATTGTCACGAGAACAAGGGGGTTTTCTGAAACCTGGAATCCATCTTGTTTTTCCTCATCCCCCTTTTTTGCCTTGAGATTTTTGGATGACCTCCTACTTGGCACAGGCTTCACCTTCTCATCGCTGTCTTTTGCTGGAACCTCAGCCGAGGGTTCCTCCTGAGGGCGAAGCTGCTCAGACGCAGCTTCAATCCGCTCTTGCCTAATCTCATCAACGAGCTGGATAAAGGGCCGAGCGGCCTCTTCTAGTTCTTCAATGGTCGAAAAGCCTGTTATGGTGATATGTCCGATCTTGCGGCCGGGCTTTGACTCCTTTCCGTAGAGATGCAGATAGACATCCATATCGTCACCGTACACAGACCTTGCCAGACGCGTGAGCTTGTGATGCGAGGTTGGTGTAGCACCTCCAAGGATATTGAGCATGATTGCCGCAGGAACTCTGGGTATCAGCTGCTCGGGGACTGGGAGGTCAAGAACGGCATAGAGTTGGGCCTTGTACTGCGAAAAGTATGGCACAGATTCGATGGTGATGTGTCCCGAGTTGTGGGGACGAGGAGCCACCTCATTGACAACCAGGGAGTCTGCAATATGTTAGATAAAAACCAAGAAGACAAGGGGAACTTGTGCACGATGAGATCTTCTTACCGTCTTCGAGAACAAACAGTTCTACGGCAAAGACACCCCGGCCCCAGAGCGTGCTGATGACATCACAGGCCAGGGTTCTGGCCTTCTCACAGACATCGTCGGCGACCCCCCTGGGCGGCATGAAGACCTTGGTGCAAACACTGTCTTCGTGAATCGTCTCGACAGCGGGGTAGGCGATGCAGCTCCTCAAGTTGTGCTCGTCGTCTTCCGTCCTGATGACCATGACAGAGAGCTCCTTGACGAAGGGGGCCCATTTTTCGGCGTAAAGGGGCAGCTTCCCAAGCGCCTTAACGGCGGCCTCAAAGTCATCTACGCTGTTAATCTTAAAGTTGCCACGGCCATCGTAGCTTCCTTTCCGAGCCTTGAGCATGAAAGGGAAGCCAAAGTGCTGGGCAGCATTCTCCAGCGCGGCTAGGCAAGGGTCGGCCGACCCCGACTCAATGGCCAGCTGCTCGGCAATGGGGATCTGCTTCTCGCTGGTGCGGAAGTGCTCCTTCTGGAGGTACTTGTCCTGGATGAGACGAATGGTCCTCCACGAGGGGTGGATGGGCGGGCTGTGGGTGGCAGTGGAGCCGTCGCTGAGCACGATGTCAACGCCGTTCTTTTCAATGTCCTCGAGCACCTCGGTGTCGACATGCTCGATCTCGACTGATAGGTAGTCCGAATGGGCGGCAAGCTCGCGGATCTTGGCGGGGTCCTTGAAGGAGCCAGTGACATGGTGGGTGCTGTGATGCGCCTGCTTAGCGGGGGCGTGCTTGTCGTCGAGGAAGGCGACCTCAATGCCCAGCGGGTTCGCAGCCTCACCCAGCATGCGCCCGAGCTGGCCTCCTCCTAAGAGTCCGATGACTGGATTTCCTCCCCCCATTTCGTCGTCGGTGCGTAGTCCCATCAGGTTTTGCAGCGACAGCAAATGGCTCATGGACTTGAATCTCAGAAGGCGGCCACCAAGTATCCGCGTTGGCATGCCACAGCACAGGGCAAAAGTTCGGCAGTGGGTGCGAAAATGACGCGCTGCTGCGTTGCGTGGGAGCTAGCAAGGTGTACCAGGTATACCGCTACGAAATTTCGATGTCACCACCTGCCCTGTGATTATAAGATCTGCCCCCCCCTCTGGGTTGGTGAGTGCTGGAGTTTGATCGCAATGGCGGCCGTTGTGGGGGTGGGGGGAAGCCAGAAGCCAATTGACGCTCTATGGGACCTGCAGCCAGCCCCATAACGCCATTGGCCACGGGTTCCCGAGGGGGGGCGGCATAAGGTTTTCTGCCAGTCATCAGTCATCGCGCCTTTCAAAACGGCCCAACTGCAACTTTAAACTTGTCGAAGACGACTAAAAAGTACGGATGATAGAATGATAGAGCTCTAATGCCGTGGAGAATTATTGCTGAAAAACAAAAGTCAGCTGCGAGCTCTTTGCCTTTAAAGTGGGTGCATCGACCTGGGTGTAACTCGATTCAGCCCATCCATCTCCACTCGCTCACTCATCACTTTCACAACTTCGGATTCACCAAACTAGGTTTGGGCTTGTCCCAATCTCAATCAAATCATGGCAGATTTAACAAACTTGGATTTTGTGCAGTAAGACCACCGCTAGTTCCATGTATTATGAGATTCTCATATTCAGGAGTTCTTTCTAGAGAGAAAATGAACTTTTGTAAGTTGGACTTTCACTGACATTGTCATTCACTCTCGTGCGAGTTTAGCCCGCTCAAGCTCTTTGATATTGCCAAAAATGAGGGGAGGTTTATCTACACCTCGGCGCCGATGGTACGATACAGCAAGGCAAGTAACCCCTAAGTTAATCATGTAGAAAATGTTCAGTCAATCTGACAGTTTAAACAGCTCGCCTTCCGCCAGACCGTCTACGAATATGGGACAGATCTCTGCTGGACGCCCATGATCCTAGCCAAGGAGTTTAACAGAAATAGGTTTGCCCGAGACAGCGGTTAGTCTCCAGCTTCAGTAAACAACGAGTTCTCATCTCTTCAACAACAAACTGTTTAATTCTCAACACTCATCGCCCTGACAGACTTCACCCTATCCACCAATGGCCCGCAGCCTCCAACTATTGTGCAGTTCGGCGCCAGCCTACCACTCGAGCTCGCCAGAGCATCCTCCCTCGCGGCTCCGTTCTGCAGTGGCGTCGACCTGAATTGCGGGTGTCCGCAGTCGTGGGCCTGCGCCGAGACAATGGGCGCTGCTCTGATGGAACAGCGGGAGCTGGTTCGGGACATGGTGGTCGAGACCCGCGAGCGGCTGCGCCAAGATGGGTGGGATGTCGGGAAAGAAAAGGACATGAACAGTGCCAAGGGGAGGAGTGTCAGCGTCAAGATCCGAGTCCACAAAGACCTACGGTAAATCTACTTCCTTAACTACTACTCATATCCCGCCCAAGTCAAGTCACAAATGTGGGTTGACTAGGGAGGTGTATAACATCCGGGTTTTACTGACCGCACCGTCTCAAAATTATATAGCAAAACAATGGATTTCATCACGACAGTGCTAGGCCCGGAGCATGACCGCCACATCGACTTTCTGACGATCCACCCTCGCACAAGATCCACCCCCTCCAGCACACCCATCAACATTGAAGCTCTCGAGATCCTAACCTCGACCTTTGGAGATCGCGTGCCCATCCTCTTGTCAGGGGACGTATTTGCCCTCAATGCCTTGCCGTTCACATCGCCCCTGTTCTCCTCCTCCTCCTCCTCCTCCTCCTCGACCTTCACCACCACCAAATCTTCCTCCTCGCCCTCCTCCAACAATACACCCCAAGAACCCTTAATTGACATCCCCAAACTCGCAGGCCTCATGTCCGCGCGAGCCATTTTAGCCAACCCAGCGCTGTACGCCGGATTCAACGCCTGCCCCTGGGAAGCCGTCGAAGCGTTCATGAACAAAGCGGCGCGGAGCCCGCTGCCCTTCAAGCTGGTCCAGCACCACCTGAGCGAGATGTGCGCGCCGGGGATGGGGCCGAACAAGCGGGCGCTGCTGAACAGGCACGAGCGGGCGGCCATGATGGCGTGTTCGAATATGGTGGACCTGATTGATTTTCTTGACGAAAAGAGGGACGCAAACAGGATGAGACAGCAGGACGGGGGGGAGGTAGAATTAGATGGGGACGGAGATGGTGCTGCTGCTGCTGCTGCTGCTGCTGCTAGCGATGTCGTAGGGGGGCTTAGAAGAAATACCTAGATAGTCAAGCAACTCGAAAAAAGAAAGAAAAAATTTTGAAAAAAAAAAGTAGGGCTTACACTCTGTCTTGATCTTTCAATCAAGGCAGCTAGGCTATCATCCAATGCTGTGCTTCATTGATATTTCCTCCCTGCGTTTCAATAACCTACCTACTCAACAACCTATAAACGCAACCAAGGGCAGTATTTATACATACACCGAAAAGCGCTTGGAACTATGCGTTCATAAACCAGACCGCTAATAATAATAAAAAACCTCCTAATCACGCCGTCGCCTGATGCAACCCCTATTTTTGTTCTTTATATTTATCATACATATCATGTTCCCCCTTTTAATGCCCGACTCCTCCTGCAGCCCATTGCCCAAAATCTGGATCGCCTGCTTGGGGGAAGAAGCCGCCGGCTCTGTCTTCTCCTTGCTGCCGCGGTTGTTGTTGACCCCCCCCAGCAGCTGCGTCACGCCCAGTCTCTTCCTCGCGCCGCCTTGCTTGCTGCTGCCGCTGCTGACGATACATGACCAGGAAGACCAAGGCGGCGGCGAGACCAACAATGACGAGGCTCTCCAGAATGCCATCTTCTATGTCGCCGGCCAAGCCCGGGTCACCGCCCGGCATCGTGTCGTCGTATACATTTGGTTCGTATTCATCAGCTTCGTAGTACTCCATGTCTTCCTGCAAAAAGTTGTTGATCCACTCGCTGAGGGACCAGTCCTTCTTAAGGGCTAAAAGACGACAGTCAGTTACATGCGTAGTTGAATAATATCCAAGTGCATCAGCACTGTCAAGCTTACCTGGTTCGTCCTGGATAGAGTTGATCCGCCCGTTCGTAATGGTGTTCCAAGCACTCCTGGCCCTCAGCTTCAACAGACTGAGTGCCACGGGGAGGTATGCCTCATCATTCGTCTCCAGCGCGGAATCGTAGAAGCGTTTGGCGAGGTGGTAGTCCTGGTTGAGCCCCACGCCGTTCTCGTGCATCCAGCCCAGGTTGTACAGGGCCTGCGCGCTCTGGTGGAACTCGGATGCGCCCGTGTAGCACTGGACAGCCTTGTCAACGTCGGCGTACGTGCCAATGCCTTGAAGATAGTAGTCGCCCATCTTGACGAGGGCATCGATATTGTTTTGTCTCGCTGAGCGTGTCCAGAAAATCAGCGCAAGTTTAGGGTTCTGGAGAAGCGCCGGCTTCGGTGCCCGGGGATACAGCCAGTGAGGGATGGGCAACCGAGACTGCTCGGGGTCGAGCATGTAGGCGACGTTGTTCTGCGCCTTCTCATATCCTTGCTCGGCGGCTCCCAGATACTCGAGGAACGCCAGCTCCGTCTCGCCCTCTTCGTAGGCCAGGTTCGCTTCGGCCCAAGATGAGACGAGGGGCTCAGCCCGCTCAGCGACGTTTTTGTAAAAGCTCACAGCCGAGGCACACGACTTCTCGCGGCCCACTCCAAAGTAGGTCATCTCGGCGAGATAGTAATAGGCCTCAATGTTGCCGTAACGCGCGGCAAACTCAAAGTAGTGGTTCGCCATTGCCAAGTCATCAGCGTAGCCCTGGTCGATGTAGAGCGACCCAAACTGCACCTGTGCAGCTGAGAAATCTTGGTCAGCGGCCACCTTGAACAGATTGGTGGCTTTGACAATGTTCTTCTTCACGCCGTATCCGTGGAGATGCAGTAGCCCTAGGCCATAATGCGACTGGGCATCTCCGTAATCACTTCCGCGTTCAAACCAGGTTTCAGCGCGCTTGAAGTTCTGCTCGACGCCTTCCCCTCTCATATACATGCGTCCTATGAAGCCGGCGGCTTTGCTGGCCGTCTTGTCTAGTCCAGGCTTGAAGTTCTCAACCTGACGATTCTTCCTCCAAAACTTCTGGGTCACTGTAAAGAAGTATTTTCTGGCCAAATCGAAGTTCTTTGGAAGACCTCGCTGGCCTTCATAGTAAATCCGGCCGAGGTTGAACGAGGCCTTGAAGTCGCCCTTTTGGGACATGAGATCCAGATATTCGATAATGTCCTCGATCGACGCATGGGCATCCGAGTTGGGGTGCGCCTTGATGGCATTTTGGCCTGAGCTGGACACGCTAGCGCCTTCCCCGTAAACACCCCCCGTCTCGTCAGCGATCCGGAATGCTTCTGAGATCCAGCCCATGCCGCCTGGGGGACCTGATCGATACCATGCAATGGACTTGTCAGCAACTCGCTTATAGTACTTGACGGCCGTGTCGCAGCTCTTGGGCGTGCCTATTCCCGCAAAATGCCGGTATGCCACAGACATCTCGGCCCTCGTATGCCCCTGGTTTGCGGCAAAGGTGTAGTAGAGAAGGGCGCGGGCCTGGTCCTGCTCGACGGCACCTCCGACGCCGGTCGAGTACATCATGCCGAGCATGTGCAGGGCCGAAGCATTCCCATTGACAAGTGCCAGCTTTTGGTAGTAGTCGAAAGCAGCCTTAAAGTTCCTGGGGTGTGAGTAGTTGCCGTAGAAGTTTAGCTCGGCTAGGATGTAGAGGGCATCGGAGTTGTTCTGTCGGGACGACTCTTCGAGAAGCTGGGTAGCATGGTGTAGAGGCCCGGTGAGAGTATGTTTCGAAGACTCGGTGGGAGGAGCACTGAGGCGAACGGTTGGGAGTGCCCGCAGAGCGAAGTGTGCGAGAGTGCCGACGATGCCATGTGTCCTCCGTGACCTCTGGTGCAACGGCTGGCCCGCCTTCCGCAATTCGTGAAGAGCCGAGTCGACAAGATCGGCGCCTGCATCCTTGTCAACACAATGTCCTTGCCTTGATCTCGAGTGTCCCATACCAGGTTCGCGAGCAGCTTGTCCTCCAGGTTGCAAAGCTTCTACCTCGGCGCGAAATGAGTCTCCTTGCGCTTCCTTTGGTGACTCTGTATCGAGCACATGCTGGGCAGCTTGTGTTTCAGCGGAGGCGAAGACGCAGGCCTGCAAGAGCACTGTAAACAGGCATGTTAGTACGACTTCTCGGGGGTCTCGGTGTTGTTCGTGAGCTTCGGCTTACGGGACAGCCATAGGAGATGTCGCCTCATGGTCGACTATCTTGGTGTGCAGCGAAAACAATCAAGCCGTAATATTGTCATGTCATGTTTTGAGCCGAGTGCGTCGACAATGGAAGGGGTCGTGCAGTGGGCAGGTGTCGCCGCGCTCTCTTGTTGGGGAGGAATCGTCAGAAGCCAGCTTAGGCGACTTTGATAACACCAGCTGTCCAAAACGCCGCCCACTGACAAGCTTCACGGCAATGATGCTTTGCGACAGGGGCCCGTTCCGGGGATTAGCTCACTGGCACTGTGCCGCAGTGCGCGACGGGCCAAGCGTGGGTACGGAGTACTTTGAGGGGAGAGGTGACTAATCAAGATTTTGGATCCTACCCCTAACCCTGACAGTGCTCTCTGGACTGGACAAAGGTTAGGGAGTTGGCGATGGCAACACCAACATCTCAATTAACCTCCAGCAATCATCCAGCATATACATTGTTGAAGAAGAGGCCGAAGTCACCACGTACTAGATGAACCCGACGCAACCTCTTGACATGATTCTATGATCTTATTTTGCTGTCCTTACTGGTTATTTGTCTTTTAATCAAATGATTGCACGGAGGAAAAGAAGGAAGAAAATTGCGATGATGACGTTATCTTGGCTTGACCAGTTTGAAGGAGTACACATCAACAACGCATTGCGTGAAACAAAAATATCAAACCAGACTGTTCAACTGCCATTTCGCCTCGAAGCTATTCTTCTTTCCCGGTCCTGTGTCAGCCACCTTTTCCTACTTTCTTCATTGGAATTCTATCAGGCTTGTCCTGAATCAATCAGTGATAGCTGGACACGAGTTGGAATTCAAATGGGGACTCAAGGGAGGAGTTCTTAAGGCGCGGTATGAAGACTGGATATGTTTGAAAGATGAATTTCGGCCGAGGACCCTGGCGATGAGGGCCGTGCTTGTATGCCTAGTGTAGAGGCGGAGTGTGGCTTGAAATACGTCTTCGGCCCTCACCGTTCGCCCCGGGCGGAAGGTCTCTTGGTTGTTGGCTCATGGGCCCTTGGCTCTTGATCGGGGGGGACGATCATGTGGACCAGAGACACTAAAATTTGTATATAACGAGACAAGATTCCCTTCTCCAAGGTATTCAAACCCGCAACAATCTCACCACCGACAGCGATCTCATCATTATAAACAGTAACTCACCGTCTTCCTTCCTCCCCTCAACCTTAGGAACGGGGTTGTTGTTGTAAAGGGAGATGAGCAGCTAGCCTAGTTTTAGAATCTTATAAACATAGAGACAGAGACAAACGAACAATTTAGGATACGGAGCCGGACTGCTTTTCATAGATCATAGACAAGTAGAGCTTAACAGAAAATATACTTTGACCTTCTCGGTGTCTTTTCTCCCGCTTCTTCACTGACAAGATTCAGTTGAATAATGAATTTAATGAAAGGTGACTTGGTAGGAAGGTGAGTAATAACTTCAAGCTCCAAGTATTACTAAACGCCCGCTACTGAGAACGAGACTAGAGTGATGCCTGCCCTTTGGAAAGTTGAAAACAAACCACGAGACTGCCCGATTGACGGTTAGGCCACGGAAAACCCCAACCCTACTGAAGTCTCCGTTGATATTAGGCAAAGGACCGCTTTTGTATATTAGACCCTAACCCTAACCCGTACTCTTCACACAAGCGAATTTCTACCTGCATCACATCAGGCCTCATTGAACTCACTCTCATTCACCTATCAGAGTTCATTCTTTTATAGAGAAACTGGACCGAGGCACTCCAAAATTCGGTGAACAAGATGTACACCCTGGTCTGTGCCGACGGGTACAAATACCCAGGCAGCGAGCCTCCCTACGTCCTCGACATCATTTCGGTGGCAGCCGGATTGGCCGCGACCTCGTCCGACCAAAGCCTCTGCCTCTTTGACCCCCTGAGACTGAGCCAAGGCCCGCTCAAGACGATCCAGATAGACCACGGCAACCTCACCAGCGCCAAGGCCTACAATGCTGTCGACTCGATCGTCTGCACCACGGGCGAGAATGGCACCGTGTCGGTCTGGGATCTCCGGCTGGGACTGGCTGAGGCTCGTGTTCTGCACATAGTACCAGATGGTAAGCTGCCAGGCTTTTTATTTTCTTTCTTTTTATTGGGAAAGCCGGTCATGATTATTACAACTCTGACATTACGTCCAGGCGACCAACCGAGCTTGCTCTCGCTGGCATGTTCCAGCCAAACCAACACCCTGGCAGCTGGGACAGAGCTGGCAAACCATCAAGCCTCCATCTTGCTATGGTGAGTTTGAGTTTCTCATGGCAAATCGATCTCTCGGTCTCCTCTTTCAGATCACGGAATTGGAAATGAGACCAGAAAAGAGAGAAGAACGAATAGAAGCGAGATTATATAGGTACGGAACAACCAAGAGAACTAACCTGTTACCCTCATAGGGACCTACGATCACCATCTGCGCCTCGGATACAATACAACGAGGTCCACAGCGACGACGTGACAGAGGTAAAGAAATAAATAAATAAACAACACATCAATCACCACCACCTAGTACCAACTGTGACGACATGGGCCTAACACTTCCCATCTTGCAGCTCAACTTCCACCCTTCAAACCCCCACCTCCTCCTCTCAGGCTCCACCGACGGGCTCGTCAACATATGCGACACGCGCATCGCCGACGAGGACGAGGCGGTCGTGCAGGCCTTCAACCACGGGTCCGTGCACCGGGCGGGCTTCCTCAACGACACCGAAGTGTACGCGGCGTCGCACGACGAGAGGTTTGCGCTGTACGACATGGCCGAGGGCGTGGAAAAGGGGTCGGCCACGCTCGACTTTGGTGACGCCCGCGCCGCGCTGGGCTGCCAGTACGTGGCCGGCGTGTGCCCCAAGCTAAACGGGGCTGGGGCGGTGATAGGTGCTGGTTCTCAAGAGTAAGCTTTTTTAATTTATTTTTATCATCCTTTTTACCTAGGAGTGACGAGCTGCTAATAAACGTTTGATGATAGCCAACAAATGTTTCAGTTGGTTCACCTATCAAAGGGAGGCGCTACATGGGGTCTCGATAGTCAAAGCGTTGTTGGATTACCAGGCGCACATGGCTCGGAACTAGTCCGCAGCTTTTGCTTCTTTGACGAGGAGCAGGTGGTGTTCACAGCAGGAGAAGATAGTTGCATCAAGGCTTGGAGACCTGGGAACTAAAGCAGAGCTAGATAGCCATAAATCAGAATATTGCCGAGGCTTGGATAGGGCTAACATAAAAATACCCATAAAAGGAGTACGTTGAAAAGTGGACATCATACGGTCGTCAAATCACCTCTATCACCTCGCACGCGCGTCTAGTCAATTTTTACACTCGTTCACCCACTCGACTCTGTATTATAGGCTCGATTTGGCCAGCCCTGGAACCGCGGCTGATCTAACGAAGAACCAAGTTATATATCAGAAGATGACTCTAATGCGTGATATGTACGCTGGGAGTATTTCCTACTATCGTCCACTCACTGCAGGTTCTCAATCACCAAGGCTGAAGCTCCGCCTCCGCCATTGCAGATACCCGCGCACCCAATCTTCGCCTTCTTCTCACGCAGCACCGACGTCAACGTCGAGACTATACGGGCTCCTGAGCAGCCCAGAGGATGCCCAATGGCGACGGAACCACCGAAAACGTTAACCGTCTCGGGGTCCAGGTTCAGCAGCCTGATGTTGGCCAATGCCACCACGGAGAAAGCCTCGTTGATTTCGTAGAAGTCAATATCCTTCTCGGTCAACCCGGCGTGCTTGATCGCCTTGGGGATGGCCAGCGCCGGCGCCGTCGTGAAACGGGCAGGCTCATGTGCCGCGTCACCCCAGCCAAGAATCTTGGCGATAGGCTTGATGTTCAGTTCCTTGAGCTTAGCCTCCGAGACGAGCACAACCGCGGCAGCACCGTCATTGAGAGGCGCGGCGTTGGCTGCAGTAACTGTGCCGCCGTTCGGGATAAAGACGGGGCGAACCGTCTTCAGCTTCTCAATGTTGAGGTTCTTGACCTCCTCGTCGTGAGTAATCTTGATAGCGGGCTTGCCACGGCCGCCGCTGACCTCGATGGGCGCAATCTCGGTGAAGACGCCGGCCTCGGTGGCGGCCTGGGCCTTCTGGTACGTCTTGATGGCATACTCGTCTTGCATCTCGCGCGTCAGGCCGTGATCTTGGCTGCAGAGCTCTCCCTGCATGCCCATAAGCTCCTGTTTTCCGTAGGCATCACGGAGACCGTCCTTCTGCACGCCGTCGACGAGACCAGCGTCGCCGTACTTGGTGCCGGTGCGCAGGCTCGGGAGGTAATGGGGGGTGTTGGACATGCTCTCGGTGCCTCCGGCCACGACGATGTCGGCATTGCCGGTTATGATGGTCTGGGCTCCAAGGATGATGGCCTTCAGACTCGAGGCGCACACCTTGTTTACCGTGGTGCAGACGACGGCATCGGAGAGACCGGCGTTGATGGCGCACTGTCGGGCAGGGGCCTGGCCGAGACTGAAAAGAACGATGTTGTCAGAAACCCAGGGTGGTCAGTCCCGCTCGAGTGGAGGCACGTACTTGGCAGAGAGGACATTGCCAAAGAAGACCTCCTCAACGTCCTTGGGGTTGATCTCGGGGACACGCTCGAGAGCAGCTGTTCCCGTCTCTTGTCAGCGGAAAGGCTTCCAAGCAAGGGAAAGGGGCCGCGGCATACCTTTGATCACATGGGAGCCCAATTGGGTGGCGCTCAGGCTAGAGAGAGAGCTACACCGCGGGGAAGGTTAACTGTGAGCACTCGATCCACAGGTCTCTTCGTTCTTATTTCGACAGCGGGGTAGCTCACCCAAGGAAAGATCCCACGGGGGTTCTCGCAACAGCGACAATGTAGACAGGGGGGAGGCCAGACATGTTGGCGGCGGTGTGGTATCGTATCGAAGGATAGAAGAAAGAGGAGAGTTCTTGTGGTTGCCGAGGGGTCAATTAGGGCGATCGGGGGGGCAAGAGCTCAGTTTATGAAAGACCTCCAGTGTGCCTCTGGCGTAAGGGAAATTGTTGAGTTGGGTTGTGCTTTGTACACCGCTTTCCGCAAGGAACTCCCATCGCCCCTCCCCCTTTCCCGCTCCGCATGCTTTCGCGGCTGGACCCTTTCTGGAAAGCGCCGACAAAGATCTCCAGGGCGCGCCCTTGGAGGGGCTCCGTTATTTTAACTGTGAAAAGAGATATTTTGCGATGACTAGTCTTGTTTGAGTAAATAAATTTGGCCAGGCGAAACCCAAGAGGCGGCAAGGACGGGCAGCAACAAATCAATTCAAAAACGAAATTCACCAGCATCAGGGACTTGACTACCTAATCAGTAAATATAGGGGCTTTGCCTCTGGCCACAGAATACACGAGTAAGAAGCATGATAAAAAGAAAGGAAATCGGAAACTTAGGAGGCCTTAGACCTAGTAGCTATATAAAGTTATTTTACTGCCTCTAGATTCTGCTTGTTCACAATTGCCCGTTTTAAAACAACCGCTTGTCTTCATAGCAAACACTTCCGCCCTGCAGGGTCCGATGCCGCAGCTGAAATCCCATGTGCTGAAAGCGGGGCCTATTTGGCAGGTCTCAAGCTCTCAGCCTCGAGCCAAAATTCGAGACGAGCTTGACGACATCAGCCTTGCAGCAAGCCGCAGGAAAAACTGCAACCGCGACTTTCAGCCTTCCGTCCCTTGCGACGACGACCTCAACGCGGCAACCTCGACGCGACGAACCTCGAAACTACATACTACGAACCCCGACCCCCAAAACACTTCATACCCGCAACACGCGCAAAACAGCACCGATTATGGATGACGACCTTTACGACGAGTTCGGAAACTTCATGTACGTATCGGCTTTTTAAAGCAGCCGTTTGACACGATCCCGCATTCCGTTTACGGTTTTTTTATCGGATTGCCAAAAGTGTCAAAGCTGTTGCAGTGGACTGCATACCATAGTTCTCTCTGCACGTCAACGACGATATAAGATTTTGAAAATGGCTTCTTTTCAGCTTGCCATACGACTAAAAGCTGCGGCAGGGGACTGAATACCAATAGTCCCTCTGCACAGTAGCAATGGTCAAGAGTGTTCGAAGCAGCCCATGCCCCACTCCCACCACCGTCTTCCCCCGTCACTTTGCCGACGACCTTTGTGATCTGTGCTGACTTCTTTGCCCGACAGTGGAGAGGAGCTCGAGGCTTCCGAGCAAGAATCCGAACATGGCGTCGACGTTGGCAACTACGCCTACGATGACTACCCGGAGGAGGCCCCAGAAGCTACGGGCCAGGAGCTGATGGAAATTGACGGTATGCAGCTGCCGCAATTCAATGCCCCACGACGAATCGGAAATTGACTAGATTACAGATGAAGGACCCTCGAATGCCGTCGTACTCCACGAAGACAAGCAGTACTACCCGACAGCAGCGCAAGTGTATGGGGAGGGTGTCGAGACTATGGTCCAAGAGGAGGACGCACAGCCATTAACACAACCTATAATCGCCCCTGTCGAGCAGAAGAAGTTCAGCATCGAGGAGGCAGACCTTCCGCCCGTCCTGTTCGACCGCAGCTTCATGACAGACTTGATGAACTTCCCCGAGCAGATTCGAAATGTCGCCTTGGCAGGGCAGCTGCACCACGGCAAGACGGCGTTTATGGACATGCTGGTCCTCGAAACACATGCGATTGCAGACAGGCTGGAAAAGCAGACCGGAAAGAGGCGCGACGAGCAACTGAGATACACAGATGTGCACGTGCTCGAGCGAGAGAGAGGAGTCTCTATCAAGGCGTCGCCTATGAGTCTGGTCCTCCCCAGCACCAAAGGGAAATCGCATCTCTTCAACATCCTCGATACCCCTGGCCATGTTGATTTCGTCGACGAGGTTGCCGCTTCTCTCAGGCTAGTGGACGGCGTGTGCCTCGTGGTTGACGTGGTGGAAGGTGTCCAGGTCAACACAGAACAGATCATCAAGCACGCTATTCTCGAAGACATTCCAATCACCCTGATTGTCAACAAGGTGGACCGCCTCATCCTAGAGCTTAAACTGCCGCCCAACGACGCCTACTACAAACTGAAGCACGTCATTGAAGAAGTCAACACGGTGATCGAAAACACAATTCCCGGCCGAGGGGAAGGCAAGCGGGTGAGCCCGGAGAAGGGGAACGTGCTCTTTGCCTCTACAGCCATGGGCTGGTGCTTTACTTTGGAGTCTTTTGCCAAGATGTACTCGGACGGCTTCGCCCGCGTCGATACCAAGGAGTTCGCCGGGCGACTCTGGGGCGACATCTACTTTAACCCACAGAAGCGCAACTTTACCAGGAAACCCGTCGAGGAAGGAGCAAAGAGATCATTTGTCACCTTTATATTGGAGCCGATATATAAGCTCTACTCGCATACAATCAGCCAAAGCCCCGAGAAGCTGAAGGTCACGTTGGGAAAACTCGGTATCCATCTCAAGCCATCACAGTTCAAGACTGACCCCAAGGTTCTCCTGAAGCTGGTGTGCGAACAGTTTTTTGGTACGTATACTACCATGTGTAGCAATTGTCTTCCCAACTTCTAGTAGGATATGATGTTATGTGTACTGACCTTCAATTGCAGGTCCATCTACCGGCTTTGTCGACATGGTCACCCAACATATTCCATCCCCAGCTGAAGCTGCCGAGAAGAAGCTCCAGCAGTATTATACGGGACCTCTTGACTCCAAGGTGGCACAGTCAATGAAGGCTTGCGACCAAAACGGACCGTTGGTCATTTACGTCGCGAAGCTGTTCAACACGGTGGACGCGAAGAGCTTCTACTCTTTCGGCCGAGTTATGAGTGGAATTGCACGGCCAGGCACCGACGTTCGCGTTCTGGGTGAGGGCTACTCGATCGACGACGAAGAGGATATGGCCATGGCCAGAATATCCAATGTTTTCATCGCCGAAACTCGATACAATATCCCAACCGATGGTGTGCCGGCCGGCAACTGGGTATTGCTGTCGGGCGTTGACAACTCGATTGTCAAAACCGCCACTATCATCGACAAGCATTCGGAGGACAATGAGGATGCGTTCATCTTCAAGCCGTTATCTCACTTTACCGAGTCTGTTTTCAAGGTCGCCGTTGAACCCATCAACCCCTCCGAATTGCCAAAAATGCTGGACGGCATAAGAAAGATCAACAAGAGCTACCCCTTGATTACCACCAAGGTAGAGGAGTCGGGCGAGCACATCATCCTCGGCACTGGCGAGCTCTACATGGACTGCGTTTTGCACGACTTGCGGCGCCTTTACGCGGACATGGAGATCAGAGTCTCGGATCCCGTTGTTCGGTTCTGCGAGACTGTGCAGGAAATGTCAGCGACAAAGTGCTACGCCATTACACCAAACAAGAAAAACACAATCACAATGGCGGCAGAGCCCCTTGATGATGAAATTGCAAGGGATATCGAGTCAGGAGCGGTGAGAATCCGCGACCCCGTACGAAAAACGGCCAAGTTCTTCGAGGAGAAGTATGGATGGGATCTGTTGGCGGCGAGAAGCATCTGGGCATTCGGCCCGGACGAGATGGGCCCGAATATACTGCAGGACGACACCCTTCCGTCAGAGGTGAGCATATTCATCGTCCCCCGCATCACTAGGAACCCCGGTCTTGATCCTGTTTATCCCGATTGTCCGATTCGGGCCGTCTCCTGCGAACAGGCAACTAACAGGCTTCTAGGTCGACAAACGACTGCTCAACACAGTCAAGGAATCCATTCGTCAAGGTTTCAGCTGGGCCGCTCGAGAAGGCCCGCTCTGTGAAGAACGTGAGTTATTGATTTTTCCTTCTTTCCTTCACTCTTCTCGTGCATCCATCCCACCTCGTCTTGGGTCGCACACAAACTGCGGGTACATGAGCTCGTCAGTGTGCCCTAGACTTTTGGCTTCTTGAAGGCTTGGTTGCAATGGGCTTTGCCGACCTGCTGAAAAGAAGCATCTGCGGAACAAGCGCCAACGCCAGAGTCCCTCTGCGCATGTGGCAGGAATACTGGCTTATTTGTTTGCCATTGTTGCGTGCCTTCTCAAGGTGCAGAAGCAGTGCGGCGGCGAGTTTCTGGGGGGTGTGGATCCACAAGGCTGTTGTTGGGCAGGGATGTTCCCATAGGGGGGGGGGGGGGGGGGGAGATTCACGGAATGCCATATTCCAGGCATGTTTTGCCCAGTCCAATTCCTCCACCCCACCTTCCCAGTCGGAATGCCGATTCCTGCTGTTGACCCCCCCCAAATTTAACCTTTTTTTTATTAACCCAAACCCCCCGCCCAGAATGAAACCATTTAAATTAACACCCAAAAAATTTATTTTGTGTGCCCCCAAACGAAAACACAAACGCAAAAGCACACT